>QJPP01002802.1:0-292267 GCA_003996215.1 Jaltomata sinuosa | reverse complement strand
CCTGTCATCCGACGACAAGCTGCTCGAACAACGATGTCCAAGCTCGAACCACTTCAAGAAAATCCACAACTAAATCGGAATCGGATTCGGATTTGAGACGGAATAACTTGACGTAGATAATTAATGTACTGTGGTAATTTTACCACAATTATATTTCACGGAAATATTATCAATTGTTGGCAGCCACTTACATACAATTGCTCAATTGCCTTCAATTATTAAGATCCAACCTTAACTATATATAATGGCAAGTTTAATTGAAAGTTAGGCAGCACCCAATTCCAAGTAACTCAATGTGCTGCCACCTTAATCATTTGCTGGCCACTCCCTCCACCTACACGTGGAGTGGAGGTGGCAACCAATTTCCCTCCGTTAGGTATATATTCGGGTATTGCATAAATTCGTGGTAAAATAAATATAGTATTTAAAATATACCATAATTATTAGAAAATCATTTCCAATAAAACCTACTATATTATAATAATAATTTTCAACATAACTAATTTTACTATCTCCGTTAAAATGTTACGGAGTAAAAAAACCTTATAAAATAAATACTTATACCATTATATCGTAACAAAAACATTTTCCATAAACCTTTAAAATATTTTGAAAAGGTAATAATAATATAATTTTTACCAAATTCAACTTTTAAATAATATTTCAAATACACGCACGATGCTAATAAAGTTCTTAAGTTTAGGCTCGTAATTCGCCTACGCACGATTTTGATATTCAAGAATTCTCTCGGGATCCTCCCTTATATTTTATCACTGTTTCAGAACTGAAATGGCATTTTAAAACGTAAAATTAAAGCTTAAATCGGGTTAAACCCGACCCGATTCGCGACCCGGTTCGTAACCCGTTTTCTGCCAGACAGTCCGCGGTAAAACAGTCATAACTCTCTGCTCCGAGATTATTTGGACGTGCGATTTTGTGCGTTGGAAACTAGACTCGTAGACCTTCGATTTGGTATTTCGGGGGACTTCTAACTCTTTATATATTGGGAGAAAATCCCCGACACATTTGACCCAAAGTTCAGAAAATTGTTAAAGGTCCTACGATATCTTTTGTCGATTTGCTTGACTTCAACTTAAACGTGGAAATGACCGGAAGGGTCATTACATAAATGGTTCTAATCGGAACTTTAGGAATCGTCCATTTGTTTAACAAATCAAGGTTTTGAGGTATATTAACCTCTTCAAGTCTAGTACTTTTAGTACTACTTTGTTCTCCGAGATCCATAAAACAATTAAGTTCTATATCTATATCCAGTATTTTCACATCTATCTCATATATACCATGAACAGTGTCTGGGCTCTGATACCATGGTGGCACAGTCGGATCTAGAACATCTCTTATTATCTCTGTCTGGCAAGCCTCTAGCTAGCCATGACCTCTTTAGCCCGAGATATGTGTTAAAAGGGCGTTCTTGGTCCGGTTAGAACCGCTATGGGTTAGAACCGTTGGACAAGAGTATAGTAAGAGTATGTACGGTGATCCTGACAGGCCCCTTGCTCAGGTAAAAGCTTCCATACAGTCTTAAGAAATTGCATGAAAATTCTCGAAGATTTCAGTTCTTATGCCTGCGTTTGTGCGCTTGTATAAGGATGCTGATTTGCTAGATCATAGATTATGGCGGATTACCGCCCGATCTCCGATCCTGCCTTTTGGTATCAGAGCCCAGACACTGTTCATGGTATATATGAGATAGATGTGAAAATACTGGATATAGATATAGAACTTAATTGTTTTATGGATCTCGGAGAACAAAGTAGTACTAAAAGTACTAGACTTGAAGAGGTTAATATACCTCAAAACCTTGATTTGTTAAACAAATGGACGATTCCTAAAGTTCCGATTAGAACCATTTATGATTATGGTTGGTTTGATAAACTTTCTACAAAACAGTTGATTAAAACAACAGAGCAATCTTTAGCTTTGAATTCTTCTGAACAGACTATTCGTTTATTAAATAAACATGATGTTAATCTTTATAAGAATCAGTATAACTATTTGCATATTGGCATGGTTCAAATTGCTTTTAAACCTATTACCCTTAAAGGGTTACCAGAGACCTTTTTGGCAGCTCTCAGAGATGCTAGAAATTTAAATTTTAGACAGTCTCTTATGGGTTCAATTGAATCCACTGTGGCCTATGGTCCGGTTTATTTCAATACGCAACCAAATTTGCAATTATCGTTATCTGATGTTAATATTCTGGATGCTTTGACATTAAATGTTAAAACCAATGGTTATAACTATATGCCAGGTTCAGAACTTATTAGTCTTTCTTATAGAATTTATTTTAAATTGTTATCTACTCTGAATCCGAAGTGTAAGTTATACGACACTTCCGATCAAACTATTTTGGTGGAGACTAATTTCGCCAGATCCAAGGTCACTACTAGGAGACCTATTAAATGGGAAGAAATTAATTTTCCAGTAACTTGGACTCTTGATTCGGTTATATCTCCAAATCAATTAACTGATACAGTTACGAATTCTGAGTATTCTCATGTTTCGCAAGATCCCGATGGTAGGGTCTGTATTCAATTTACAGAAGGTAGCTATGCTCCTCATAGGCAGTCTTTGTCTACGCATAGACTCATGCCTCCGGTAAGTACTGTTTATAACAGAAGATCTCTTGGTCATAGATCTATGACTAATATTCAGCATATTTCACCTATCGACCCTATTTATGGTCCAGCAAGAAATAGGGCTGCTTCTCTTCATACGATAGAATCTGATAATAACGCTGTTATTGAAAAGGTTAAGATTAGCCCAGGTTCTAATATTGTGCAGGCTGATAATATGCATGATGATAGTTCTGATAAGGACTTTCCTACTCCCTCTGAAATGGAGTTTGATATTAATAAGTGTTAATGATTCCACACCAAATTGATTTTAGCCCAGGTTCCCTGGCAAGGAAACAAATTCAAAATGAATTTTTTGATAAAAAATGGAACAAGTTTAAAACTTGGTTTTTTAATTCTTACGATAAAGAGGATATGAACAATATCTCTCAAGAGTTTTACGAAACTTGTGCTTTGCATAATGAAATAATGCATTTTGTTCCATGGTTTATGACCACTTATTTACCTTTATATATCAAGGTTATTGAAAGAAATTATCGTGAGGTAGACGGTAAGATTCTTACACAGGTTTATCCTCCCCAATCTGCTTTTATTTTACCTAATAATACGGGTATTACTTTCCACGCATTTCAAAAACTCGTTGAGGAAGAAATAGCTTCTATAAGTATTTCTGAAATTAATAAGATTATTTCTCAAAATAATTATTTAAGTTTATATGTAAAAGTTTTGGGAGAACATATTGGTTCTCTAGATGAAAAACTTGAAAAGATGACTACTTTGATAAAAGATATAAAGGCTGATATAGCTAAAACCAATATTGCTTCAACTAGCAAAGTAATTGAAATTGCTTCAACTAGTAGAGCAGAATTGGTTCCTGCTTTTATTCAAAGACCCCCTGAAATCAATGATTTTAAGATTAAATCTATGAATGAGTTAGAAGAACTTCTTGATAAAAAGTTTTCAGGTTTAAAAATTAAACCAATAGATTTATCACATGAGTTTTCAGAAAAGATAGAACAAACAAATGATTTTAAAAATCATGTTTCTTCGGAGTTTAATAAACTCAAAGGATATCCTCGAAAAAATTCTGGGTATGCTAAACCAGCCATGAATACATTCTATTACCCTCGTCCAACTCCTCAAGATGTTTTGATAGAGGAACGAGATTGGAACCAGACTAATACGTCTTACAGTGGTTCTGAAATTTACGAATGGAACCTCGATGGATTAAGTGATAGGCAGTTAACCATTCTGGTGCATAGGATGCTTATGTATTCAACCATTTGCAAGAGCACCAAAAATAGTGATAGAACTATTTGCAAAATGATTGTTGCAGGTTTCACAGGACAGCTGAGAGGCTGGTGGGATAATTACTTAAGTACAGAGGATAAAGCCACTATCATTAATGCTATTGCAGTTGATGAAGGAGTTGATAACTTAGGTTTTAAATTAGAAAGAGATAGAGAAGACGCTGTTTATACTCTGGTAGTCACTATCTTAGAACATTTTAATGGTAGATTTACCTCTTCTTATGAAACAATTCGTACTTTACTCAATGGTCTAAAATGTCCTACATTGACCAAATGGAGATGGTACAAAGATACGTTTCTAAGTCGGGTTATGGAATTACCCGAAAATAAATTTGGATTTTGGAAAGCTAAGTTTATAGACGGCCTTCCTTCTTTATTCGCTGAAAGGGTTCGTAAGGTCCTAAGAGGAGACCATATTGAAATTCCTTATCAGGAATACACTTATGGTAAACTAATAGGAGTTTGCACTCAAGAAGGATTAAATCTTTGTAATGAGCTTCGTATGTCACAAGAGCTTAAAAGGAATAAGCATAAGGAAAGATCTCAGCTTGGAGATTTTTGTACTCAGTTCGGGTTACCTGAACCTACGAGTAAAAAAGAGTATTATCACTCTCCTAGGACTGAAGATTCCAATAGGAGACGAAGACGAAGATCTAGACGAATGTCTAGAGAAGAAAGAGACGCTAAAAGAAGCTCTCGAAAATCTAATAGATTTACTAAAGATCGATCAGGAAGGGATCTTTCTAAGATCAAGTGCTACAAATGCGGTAAGCGAGGGCATATTGCTCCAAATTGCAAGTTGAATAAGCTTAAAGCTTTAGAACTTGATCCAGCCATGCATGAAAAGGTTTATAGTTTATTATACACCTCTGGATCGGATGAAGATTATGAATCATATTCTGATACTGAATCAAATATTGATCTTATTGATTTTTCTGATCATGATGAACAGGTTAATTGCACCAATTGCCAAGGTAATACCTGTACTTGTGAAACTGAAGTAGATGATATCTACAAACTTCAGTCACAATTTCAAGATTCTAGTATTAATATGTTCTCATCTGATAATATCATAGAACTGTTAAAAGAAGTTACTGATAATAATCTTCGTGAAAAAATTATTAATCTTGCCACGGTTAAAGATGCTAGTTCTTCAAAACCAGTTGTGGAAAAGATTAAAAATGATTTTGACTATCAGGCCCCTTATTCTTTAAAGGAGGTTGAAAGTCGTTTAATGATAAAAAATTCTTTTGTTGAAAAGGATGCTTCTTTTAATGATTTAAAAGAAGAAGTTGAAAATCTAAAAAAAGAAATCATATTTCTTAAGCGAAATCAGGCCATTCATGATACAAGGATTTCGCAGATTGAGAAAAATTATGAGCATGTCAGTCCCATTGCCAGCTCTTCGAAAGGTAAAGAGGTTTGTACTGAAGAACCTAACATTAATGATCCTGAAAATAATATGTTTTTAGGAATGATGCAGGTGGTTACTGCTCACAAATGGTATGTTAAATGCACCATTTTAATTAATAATAGTTTCTCTATTACTAATATTGCTATGATTGACAGCGGTGCAGATGTAAGCTGCATTCAAGAAGGTCTTGTTCCTTCAAAATATTTTCAAAAAACTACGCATATGGTTAAATCCGCTTCAGGGCATGCGTTAGATATTAAGTATAAATTATTTAATACAAAAATTTGCCAGAATAAGATTTGCATTCCTCATTTCTTTTTTCTGGTAAAAAATCTGTTGCATCCTCCAATTATACTTGGAACGCCTTTTATAAATGCAATTTATCCTTTTACTCATATTGATTCAAAAGGGTTTTCTGCTTCATATGAAGATAATAAAATCAGTTATACTTTTATCACGGAGCCTGTAACTCGTGAAATAGACGCTTTGATTAAATTAAAGCAAAAACATGTTGATTCTTTACAATACGAACTGTTTAGCATGAATATATTTGAGTCTCTCAAATCTGCTAAAATACAGGAAAAAATAAAAATGATTTCTGAACAGATCGCCATTGATATTTGCGCCGATCATCCCAGTGCTTTTTGGAATCGAAAAAAGCATATTGTTACTCTTCCGTATGAGGAGGATTTTTCAGAGGATAATATTCCGACCAAGTCTCGTCCCTGTCAAATGAATTCTGAGTTAGTAGAATTCTGCAAACGGGAAATTGATACATTATTGCAAAAAGGTTTAATAAAGCCTTCAAAATCTCCTTGGTCTTGCACAGCGTTTTATGTTAATAATGCTGCAGAAAAGGAACGAGGAGTTCCCAGGTTGGTAATTAATTACAAACCTTTAAACAAATGTTTGAAATGGGTAAGGTATCCTATTCCCAACAAACGCGATTTATTAGCTAGATTATATGATGCTAATATATTTTCAAAATTTGATTTAAAATCAGGTTATTGGCAGATTCAGATATTTAAAGAGCATTCTTATAGAACTGCTTTCAATGTTCCTTTCGGGCAATATGAATGGAATGTTATGCCATTCGGATTAAAAAATGCCCCATCTGAATTTCAAAAAATTATGAATGACATCTTTAATCCATATATGGATTTTATCATTGTTTATATTGATGATATTTTGGTGTTTTCTAAAACTCTTGAAACGCATATTAAACACCTTGATATTTTCAAGAAAATTGTGATACAAAATGGTTTAGTTATATCAAAACCAAAAATGAGTTTATTTCAAACTGAAGTTCGTTTTCTTGGACATCTCATTAGTCAAGGAAAAGTCACTCCTATACAGAGGGCTATAGACTTTGCATCAAAGTTTCCGGATATTATTACTGATAGAACTCAATTACAGAGATTCTTGGGCAGTTTAAATTATATTTCTCCCTTTTACAAGAATCTTTCTCGAGATTTAGCCCCGTTATATGACAGGCTAAAAAAGGATCATAAATCTCCGTGGACTAATAGTCACACTACTTTGGTAAAAAACATCAAATTGCGTGTTCAATCTTTACCTTGTCTAACTCTTGCTAACCCTGCTTGGCAAAAAATTGTTGAAACAGATGCTTCAAATATTGGTTATGGAGGGATTCTTAAGCAGATTAACCCCAATGATAAAAATGAATATCTTATTAGATTTCATTCAGGAAAATGGACTGAGGCCAGAAAAAATATGCAACTGTGGCCCATGAAATGCTTACTATTGTTAAATGTGTTCTTAAATTTCAGGATGATTTATATAATCAGAAGTTTTTAATAAAAACTGATGCTCAATCGGTCAAATACATGTTTGACAAAGATTTTAAGCATGACGCATCGAAACTTATATTTGTTAGATGGCAGGCTCAATTAGCCCCATTTGATTTTGACATTCATTATAAAAAGGGAATTGATAATTCTCTTCCAGATTTCTTATCTAGAGAATTCATTCAATAATGCATTATTTAGCCTTTCTATCTGAAGAAACTCTTTTAATTCTGTTAAAAATAATTATATTACCAGAAGATCTTAAAAGGATCATTATTAATAAAATGATTGAAGATATTTTGATTAGAGAAGATGAGGATTTCTCTATTCACGACTACTCAGAAGTAGTAAGAGAAGATCTTACAGATTATTTTTCTGAATGACTAATCTATTTCTCTACAGGATGGATCCGCCATGGCGGCATGTTCGAGGAAGAGGAAGGGGAAGATCAGCCCCAGGAAGATCCTCTCAATCCAGTTCTCAAGGATCGACATACCGATCAAATTATCCTGTTATACAAGGATCATCATACAGAAACCCAGTTATACAAAAGGGTAATAAGAGCCTTATTAATAAAAAGATTACAGATGAAGGTGCATCATCTAGCTCATCTATTACTCCTGAGCAAGTTATAAATTTGGAATCTATTCCAAAAGATAGTCCATTATATGAACATGCGCAGGCGTATTTGCATGCACAAAGGCAGAAAGATACTTTTGCCTCGATCATGAAAGGAGAAACTGATCCTATCATATCTTATGAACAAGTCAGAAAAAGAGAGATTATATTTTTCTTGGAAAATGTTGATATACAACGAAAATCAGAACCTTGGAAAATATTCCAAAGGTATTTAGTGAAGGGATTATATTTCCCGGGCGAGTCTTATAAAACTCGATCCTATTATGAAACCATTTTGACAAGCATGGGTAGTGCAGAAATTCAGCACTTTTGTCCTACGGGTTATACCCCAGAGGAGAATGTTTATAACTTCTCTAAAATAATTATCAAACAGATTATATCTGTTGAAGAGTTGGGACTATCCACAATGAAAGAAAGACAGGTTGTTGTTAAAGGTGTACCAATGAACTTCATCTATTGGGATTATATCCAAGCATTCAGTAAAACTCTGTTTTACAATAATGATAAAAATAAACATACTTGGTTTATAAAAATCTGTTCTAAGGTTTTTTCTGAACCTATTCCGAATTGGTTTATTAACTGGTGGTCATACCACGGCCCTACTATTCAGATATTACCTGAAAATTTTTTAGAGTTATACAAAGAATGGAAAAAGGTGTCTCCTTTTCTCCAAGATTTATATCACCAGGATCATATATGCTGGTTAGAAAAAATTGATCAGATGTACTTTTTTATAGAATTCTCTATACCTTGGATCCATAAATGGATGCCGGAAATAGGGTTTACAGAGGAGGATGTTCCTTGCTTATACCGTGTTTACTATAATAATTTCTGGGAAAAACTATTAAAAAAGGATCCCAGGACAAAGCAAATAAATGGACAAGAGCTTGTTGATAGTATTGTCAACACGATCAAGACATACAAAGAACTTCCAGATAAGGAAATTGGTGTTGATAACCCATCCATCAGGCATATTGCCAGAAGAATCTCCACCCAAGAAGGAGATAAGGAAGCAATGGTCAATGAATATCTGGAGAAGATGAAGAAGACTTTGCTTCAAGGCATCGATATTATCGATAAGTCAGACACTTCTATGAGAAGTGAGACCTCAGGCGAAGAAGCCCAACGACCGGAAGATATTATGTTATCTACGGAAGAAATACATGAAGCAGAAGATTTGCTTCAATCACTCAAAGCCATGGAGAATAGAAGACGTGGCAAAGAAAAAATGAATAACATTGACTGAGAAGATAGCCGTCAGATAGCCGTCGGTCACATCAACAGTATATAAACTGTTTAAACAGTAAATTCACTGTTTAGGGACCCATATGGGACCCCATTGTACTGTACAAAGATTCGTTATGTTTTTTTTTTCCTTTTCTATATAAGTCCTCACTTTGTTAGATAGGAGGACACACAGAAATTTTTACATTTCTCTCTTCTTTTCTTTCTAAGTTTTTGTAAAGAGAAAACAGAAAGCTTTAGCCACTGTTCCGATCAAAAATAAAATTTTGGATCAGTTTTGCTAACATCTTTGGATCTTGGCCGTCCTTCAAGGTAGCTACTTTTTCTTTTAATTTATACTTACAGTACTCTTCTCCTAGCCAGGACTATGTCCGGCTAAACATCTTCTATATCTATGTCTTGTATATAAACGTCTCTCCTATATAGACCATGAACGGATCTAAGCTTTACTTAAATAGAACGGAATTTTCATGAAGTTTCTTGACTTGGTTCCGAGATGGTGGCACAGTCGGATCTAGAACATCTCTTATTCTCTCTGTCTGGCAAGCCTCTAGCTAGCCATGACCTCTTTAGCCCGAGATATGTGTTAAAAGGGCGTTCTTGGTCCGGTTAGAACCGCTATGGGTTAGAACCGTTGGACAAGAGTATAGTAAGAGTATGTACGGTGATCCTGACAGGCCCCTTGCTCAGGTAAAAGCTTCCATACAGTCTTAAGAAATTGCATGAAAATTCTCGAAGATTTCAGTTCTTATGCCTGCGTTTGTGCGCTTGTATAAGGATGCTGATTTGCTAGATCATAGATTATGGCGGATTACCGCCCGATCTCCGATCCTGCCTTTTGGATCTTTCTAAAATCAAGTGCTACAAATGCGGTAAGCGAGGGCATATTGCTCCAAATTGCAAGTTGAATAAGCTTCCGAGATGGTGGCACAGTCGGATCTAGAACATCTCTTATTATCTCTGTCTGGCAAGCCTCTAGCTAGCCATGACCTCTTTAGCCCGAGATATGTGTTAAAAGGGCGTTCTTGGTCCGGTTAGAACCGCTATGGGTTAGAACCGTTGGACAAGAGTATAGTAAGAGTATGTACGGTGATCCTGACAGGCCCCTTGCTCAGGTAAAAGCTTCCATACAGTCTTAAGAAATTGCATGAAAATTCTCGAATATTTCAGTTCTTATGCCTGCGTTTGTGCGCTTGTATAAGGATGCTGATTTGCTAGATCATAGATTATGGCGGATTACCGCCCGATCTCCGATCCTGCCTTTTGGTATCAGAGCCCAGACACTGTTCATGGTATATATGAGATAGATGTGAAAATACTGGATATAGATATAGAACTTAATTGTTTTATGGATCTCGGAGAACAAAGTAGTACTAAAAGTACTAGACTTGAAGAGGTTAATATACCTCAAAACCTTGATTTGTTAAACAAATGGACGATTCCTAAAGTTCCGATTAAAACCATTTATGATTATGGTTGGTTTGATAAACTTTCTACAAAACAGTTGATTAAAACAACAGAGCAATCTTTAGCTTTGAATTCTTCTGAACAGACTATTCGGTTATTAAATAAACATGATGTTAATCTTTATAAGAATCAGTATAACTATTTGCATATTGGCATGGTTCAAATTGCTTTTAAACCTCTTACCCTTAAAGGGTTACCAGAGACCTTTTTGGCAGCTCTCAGAGATGCTAGAAATTTAAATTTTAGACAGTCTCTTATGGGTTCAATTGAATCTACTGTGGCCTATGGTCCAGTTTATTTCAATACGCAACCAAATTTGCAATTATCGTTATCTGATGTTAATATTCTGGATGCTTTGACATTAAATGTTAAAACCAATGGTTATAACTATATGCCAGGTTCAGAACTTATTAGTCTTTCTTATAGAATTTATTTTAAATTGTTATCTACTCTGAATCCGAAGTGTAAGTTATACGACACTTCCGATCAAACTATTTTGGTGGAGACTAATTTCGCCAGATCCAAGGTCACTACTAGGAGACCTATTAAATGGGAAGAAATTAATTTCCCAGTAACTTGGACTCTTGATTCGGTTATATCTCCAAATCAATTAACTGATACAGTTACGAATTCTGAGTATTCTCATGTTTCGCAAGATCCCGATGGTAGGGTCTGTATTCAATTTACAGAAGGTAGCTATGCTCCTCATAGGCAGTCTTTGTCTACGCATAGACTTATGCCTCCGGTAAGTACTGTTTATAACAGAAGATCTCTTGGTCATAGATCTATGACTAATATTCAGCATATTTCACCTATCGACCCTATTTATGGTCCAGCAAGAAATAGGGCTGCTTCTCTTCATACGATAAAATCTGATAATAACGCTGTTATTGAAAAGGTTAAGATTAGCCCAGGTTCTAATATTGTGCAGGCTGATAATATGCATGATGATAGTTCTGATAAGGACTTTCCTACTCCCTCTGAAATGGAGTTTGATATTAATAAGTGTTAATGATTCCACACCAAATTGATTTTAGCCCAGGTTCCCTGGCAAGGAAACAGATTCAAAATGAATTTTTTGATAAAAAATGGAACAAGTTTAAAACTTGGTTTTTTAATTCTTACGATAAAGAGGATATGAACAATATCTCTCAAGAGTTTTACGAAACTTGTGCTTTGCATAATGAAATAATGCATTTTGTTCCATGGTTTATGACCACTTATTTACCTTTATATATCAAGGTTATTGAAAGAAATTATCGTGAGGTAGACGGTAAGATTCTTACACAGGTTTATCCTCCCCAATCTGCTTTTATTTTACCTAATAATACGGGTATTACTTTCCATGCATTTCAAAAACTCGTTGAGGAAGAAATAGCTTCTATAAGTATTTCTGAAATTAATAAGATTATTTCTCAAAATAATTATTTAAGTTTATATGTAAAAGTTTTGGGAGAACATATTGGTTCTCTAGATGAAAAACTTGAAAAGATGACTACTTTGATAAAAGATATAAAGGCTGATATAGCTAAAACCAATATTGCTTCAACTAGCAAAGTAATTGAAATTGCTTCAACTAGTAGAGCAGAATTGGTTCCTGCTTTTATTCAAAGACCCCCTGAAATCAATGATTTTAAGATTAAATCTATGAATGAGTTAGAAGAACTTCTTGATAAAAAGTTTTCAGGTTTAAAAATTAAACCAATAGATTTATCACATGAGTTTTCAGAAAAGATAGAACAAACAAATGATTTTAAAAATCATGTTTCTTCGGAGTTTAATAAACTCAAAGGATATTCTCGAAAAAATTCTGGGTATGCTAAACCAGCCATGAATACATTCTATTACCCTCATCCAACTCCTCAAGATGTTTTGATAGAGGAACGAGATTGGAACCAGACTAATACGTCTTACAGTGGTTCTGAAATTTACGAATGGAACCTCGATGGATTAAGTGATAGGCAGTTAACCATTCTGGTGCATAGGATGCTTATGTATTCAACCATTTGCAAAAGCACCAAAAATAGTGATAGAACTATTTGCAAAATGATTGTTGCAGGTTTCAAAGGACAGCTGAGAGGCTGGTGGGATAATTACTTAAGTACAGAGGATAAAGCCACTATCATTAATGCTATTGCAGTTGATGAAGGAGTTGATAACTTAGGTTTTAAATTAGAAAGAGATAGAGAAGACGCTGTTTATACTCTGGTAGTCACTATCTTAGAACATTTTAATGGTAGATTTACCTCTTCTTATGAAACAATTCGTACTTTACTCAATGGTCTAAAATGTCCTACATTGACCAAATGGAGATGGTACAAAGATACGTTTCTAAGTCGGGTTATGGAATTACCCGAAAATAAATTTGGATTTTGGAAAGCTAAGTTTATAGACGGCCTTCCTTCTTTATTCGCAGAAAGGGTTCGTAAGGTCCTAAGAGGAGACCATATTGAAATTCCTTATCAGGAATACACTTATGGTAAACTAATAGGAGTTTGCACTCAAGAAGGATTAAATCTTTGTAATGAGCTTCGTATGTCACAAGAGCTTAAAAGGAATAAGCATAAGGAAAGATCTCAGCTTGGAGATTTTTGTACTCAGTTCGGGTTACCTGAACCTACAAGTAAAAAAGAGTATTATCACTCTCCTAGGACTGAAGATTCCAATAGGAGACGAAGACGAAGATCTAGACGAATGTCTAGAGAAGAAAGAGACGCTAAAAGAAGCTCTCGAAAATCTAATAGATTTACTAAAGATCGATCAGGAAGGGATCTTTCTAAAATCAAGTGCTACAAATGCGGTAAGCGAGGGCATATTGCTCCAAATTGCAAGTTGAATAAGCTTAAAGCTTTAGAACTTGATCCAGCCATGCATGAAAAGGTTTATAGTTTATTATACACCTCTGGATCGGATGAAGATTATGAATCATATTCTGATACTGAATCAAATATTGATCTTATTGATTTTTCTGATCATGATGAACAGGTTAATTGCACCAATTGCCAAGGTAATACCTGTACTTGTGAAACTGAAGTAGATGATATCTACAAACTTCAGTCACAATTTCAAGATTCTAGTATTAATATGTTCTCATCTGATAATATCATAGAACTGTTAAAAGAAGTTACTGATAATAATCTTCATGAAAAAATTATTAATCTTGCCACGGTTAAAGATGCTAGTTCTTCAAAACCAGTTGTGGAAAAGATTAAAAATGATTTTGACTATCAGGCCCCTTATTCTTTAAAGGAGGTTGAAAGTCGTTTAATGATAAAAAATTCTTTTGTTGAAAAGGATGCTTCTTTTAATGATTTAAAAGAAGAAGTTGAAAATCTAAAAAAAGAAATCATATTTCTTAAGCGAAATCAGGCCATTCATGATACAAGGATTTCTCAGATTGAGAAAAATTATGAGCATGTCAGTCCCATTGCCAGCTCTTCGAAAGGTAAAGAGGTTTGTACTGAAGAACCTAACATTAATGATCCTGAAAATAATATGTTTTTAGGAATGATGCAGGTGGTTACTGCTCACAAATGGTATGTTAAATGCACCATTTTAATTGATAATAGTTTCTCTATTACTAATATTGCTATGATTGACAGCGGTGCAGATGTAAGCTGCATTCAAGAAGGTCTTGTTCCTTCAAAATATTTTCAAAAAACTAAGCATATTGTTACTCTTCCGTATGAGGAGGATTTTTCAGAGGATAATATTCCGACCAAGTCTCGTCCCTGTCAAATGAATTCTGAGTTAGTAGAATTCTGCAAACGGGAAATTGATACATTATTGCAAAAAGGTTTAATAAAGCCTTCAAAATCTCCTTGGTCTTGCACAGCGTTTTATGTTAATAATGCTGCAGAAAAGGAACGAGGAGTTCCCAGGTTGGTAATTAATTACAACCCTTTAAACAAATGTTTGAAATGGGTAAGGTATCCTATTCCCAACAAACGCGATTTATTAGCTAGATTATATGATGCTAATATATTTTCAAAATTTGATTTAAAATCAGGTTATTGGCAGATTCAGATATTTAAAGAGCATTCTTATAGAACTGCTTTCAATGTTCCTTTCGGGCAATATGAATGGAATGTTATGCCATTCGGATTAAAAAATGCCCCATCTGAATTTCAAAAAATTATGAATGACATCTTTAATCCATATATGGATTTTATCATTGTTTATATTGATGATATTTTGGTGTTTTCTAAAACTCTTGAAACGCATATTAAACACCTTGATATTTTCAAGAAAATTGTGATACAAAATGGTTTAGTTATATCAAAACCAAAAATGAGTTTATTTCAAACTGAAGTTCGTTTTCTTGGACATCTCATTAGTCAAGGAAAAGTCACTCCTATACAGAGGGCTATAGACTTTGCATCAAAGTTTCCGGATATTATTACTGATAGAACTCAATTACAGAGATTCTTGGGCAGTTTAAATTATATTTCTCCCTTTTACAAGAATCTTTCTCGAGATTTAGCCCCGTTATATGACAGGCTAAAAAAGGATCATAAATCTCCGTGGACTAATAGTCACACTACTTTGGTAAAAAACATCAAATTGCGTGTTCAATCTTTACCTTGTCTAACTCTTGCTAACCCTGCTTGGCAAAAAATTGTTGAAACAGATGCTTCAAATATTGGTTATGGAGGGATTCTTAAGCAGATTAACCCCAATGATAAAAATGAATATCTTATTAGATTTCATTCAGGAAAATGGACTGAGGCCCAGAAAAAATATGCAACTGTGGCCCATGAAATGCTTACTATTGTTAAATGTGTTCTTAAATTTCAGGATGATTTATATAATCAGAAGTTTTTAATAAAAACTGATGCTCAATCGGTCAAATACATGTTTGACAAAGATTTTAAGCATGACGCATCTAAGCTTATATTTGCTAGATGGCAGGCTCAATTAGCCCCATTTGATTTTGACATTCATTATAAAAAGGGAATTGATAATTCTCTTCCAGATTTCTTATCCAGAGAATACATTCAATAATGCATTATTTAGCCTTTCTATCTGAAGAAACTCTTTTAATTCTGTTAAGGGTAATTATATTGCCAGAAGATCTTAAAAAGATCATTATTAATAAAATGATTGAAGATATTTTGATTAGAGAAGATGAGGATTTCTCTATTCACGACTACTCAGAAGTAGTAAGAGAAGATTTTACAGATTATTTTTCTGAATGACTAATCTATTTCTCTACAGGATGGATCCGCCATGGCGGCATGTTCGAGGAAGAGGAAGGGGAAGATCAGCCCCAGGAAGATCCTCTCAATCCAGTTCTCAAGGATCGACATACCGATCAAATTATCCTGTTATACAAGGATCATCATACAGAAACCCAGTTATACAAATGGGTAATAAGAGCCTTATTAATAAAAAGATTACAGATGAAGGTGCATCATCTAGCTCATCTATTACTCCTGAGCAAGTTATAAATTTGGAATCTATTCCAAAAGATAGTCCATTATATGAACATGCGCAGGCGTATTTGCATGCACAAAGGCAGAAAGATACTTTTGCCTCGATCATGAAAGGAGAAACTGATCCTATCATATCTTATGAACAGGTCAGAAAAAGAGAGATTATATTTCTCTTGGAAAATGTTGATATACAACGAAAATCAGAACCTTGGAAAATATTCCAAAGGTATTTAGTGAAGGGATTATATTTCCCGGGCAAGTCTTATAAAACTCGATCCTATTATGAAATCATTTTGACAAGCATGGGTAGTGCAGAAATTCAGCACTTTTGTCCTACGGGTTATACCCCAGAGGAGAATGTTTATAACTTCTCTAAAATAATTATCAAACAGATTATATCTGTTGAAGAGTGGGGACTATCCACAATGAAAGAAAGACAGGTTGTTGTTAAAGGTGTACCAATGAACTTCACCTATTGGGATTATATCCAAGCATTCAGTAAAACTCTGTTTTACAATAATGATAAAAATAAACATACTTGGTTTATAAAAATCTGTTCTAAGGTTTTTTCTGAACCTATTCCGAATTGGTTTATTAACTGGTGGTCATACCACGGCCCTACTATTCAGATATTACCTGAAAATTTTTTAGAGTTATACAAAGAATGGAAAAAGGTGTCTCCTTTTCTCCAAGATTTATATCACCAGGATCATATATGCTGGTTAGAAAAAATTGATCAGATGTACTTTTTTATAGAATTCTCTATACCTTGGATCCATAAATGGATGCCGGAAATAGGGTTTACAGAGGAGGATGTTCCTTGCTTATACCGTGTTTACTATAATAATTTCTGGGAAAAACTATTAAAAAGGGATCCCAGGACAAAGCAAATAAATGGACAAGAGCTTGTTGATAGTATTGTCAACACGATCAAGACATACAAAGAACTTCCAGATAAGGAAATTGGTGTTGATAACCCATCCATCAGGCATATTGCCAGAAGAATCTCCACCCAAGAAGGAGATAAGGAAGCAATGGTCAATGAATATCTGGAGAAGATGAAGAAGACTTTGCTTCAAGGCATCGATATTATCGATAAGTCAGACACTTCTATGAGAAGTGAGACCTCAGGCGAAGAAGCCCAACGACCGGAAGATATTATGTTATCTACGGAAGAAATACATGAAGCAGAAGATTTGCTTCAATCACTCAAAGCCATGGAGAATAGAAGACGTGGCAAAGAAAAAATGAATAACATTGACTGAGAAGATAGCCGTCAGATAGCCGTCGGTCACATCAACAGTATATAAACTGTTTAAACAGTAAATTCACTGTTTAGGGACCCATATGGGACCCCATTGTACTGTACAAAGATTCGTTATGTTTTTTTTTTCTTTTTTATATAAGTCCTCACTTTGTTAGATAGGCGGAGACACAGAAATTTTTACATTTCTCTCTTCTTTTCTTTCTAAGTTTTTGTAAAGAGAAAACAGAAAGCTTTAGCCACTGTTCCGATCAAAAATAAAATTTTGGATCAGTTTTGCTAACATCTTTGGATCTTGGCCGTCCTTCAAGGTAGCTACTTTTTCTTTTAATTTATACTTACAGTACTCTTCTCCTAGCCAGGACTATGTCCGGCTAAACATCTTCTATATCTATGTCTTGTATATAAACGTCTCTCCTATATAGACCATGAACGGATCTAAGCTTTACTTAAATAGAACGGAATTTTCATGAAGTTTCTTGACTTGGTTCCGAGATGGTGGCACAGTCGGATCTAGAACATCTCTTATTATCTCTGTCTGGCAAGCCTCTAGCTAGCCATGACCTCTTTAGCCCGAGATATGTGTTAAAAGGGCGCCTCTTGGTCCGGTTAGAACCGCTATGGGTTAGAACCGTTGGACAAGAGTATAGTAAGAGTATGTACGGTGATCCTGACAGGCCCCTTGCTCAGGTAAAAGCTTCCATACAGTCTTAAGAAATTGCATGAAAATTCTCGAAGATTTCAGTTCTTATGCCTGCGTTTGTGCGCTTGTATAAGGATGCTGATTTGCTAGATCATAGATTATGGCGGATTACCGCCCGATCTCCGATCCTGTAAAAGGATAAATTGCATTTATAAAAGGCGTTCCAAGTATAATTGGAGGATGCAACTGATTTTTTACCAGAAAAAAGAAATGAGGAATGCAAACCTTATTCTGGCAAATTTTTGTATTAGATAATTTATACTTAATATCTAACGCATGCCCTGAAGCGGATTTAACCATATGCGTAGTTTTTTGAAAATATTTTGAAGCAATGGTCAATGAATATCTGGAGAAGATGAAGAAGACTTTGCTTCAAGGCATCGATATTATCGATAAGTCAGACACTTCTATGAGAAGTGAGACCTCAGGCGAAGAAGCCCAACGACCGGAAGATATTATGTTATCTACGGAAGAAATACATGAAGCAGAAGATTTGCTTTCAATCACTCAAAGCCATGGAGAATAGAAGACGTGGCAAAGAAAAAATGAATAACATTGACTGAGAAGATAGCCGTCGATAGCCGTCGGTTCACATCAACAGTATATAAACTGTTTAAACAGTAAATTCACTGTTTAGGGACCCATATGGGACCCCATTGTACTGTACAAAGATTCGTTATGTTTTTTTTCTTTTCTATATAAGTCCTCACTTTGTTAGATAGGAGGACACACAGAAATTTTTACATTTCTCTCTCTTTTCTTTCTTAAGTTTTTGTAAGAGAAACAGAAAGTCTTTGCCACTGTTTCGATCATTAAAATAAATTATTATTATTATTTATTATTAATTTTATTATTATTATTAATTATTATTATTATTATTATTGATTATTATATTTTTATTATTATTATTTATTATTTTATTATTATTATTATTATTATTATTAATTAGTTTATTTTTATGATTATTATTATTATTATTATTATTATTATTATTATTATTATTATTATTATTATTATATTATTTATTATTTTATTATTATTATTATTATTATTATTAATTATTATTATTATTATTAATTAATTTTTTTTTTTTTTTATTATTAATTTTTATTTTATTATTTATTATTATTATTATTTAATTATTATTATTATTATTAATTTTATTATTTTCTTATTCAATTATTATTATTATTATTATTATTATTATTATGATTTTATTATTATTATTATTATTATTATTATTTTATTATTATTATTATTATTCTTATTCTTATTCTTATTCTTATTCTTATTCTTATTCTTATTATTATTATTATTCTTATTCTTATTCTTATTCTTATTCTTATTCTTATTATGAGTCTTTTCCAAACTGAAGTCCGATTTCTTGGACATTTAATTTGTCAGGGAAAAGTAACCCCGATTCAAAGATCTATTGAATTTGCTTCGAAATTTCCTGATGTTATTACAGATAGAACTCAGCTTCAGAGGTTCTTGGGAAGTTTGAATTATATCTCTCCTTTCTATAAAAATCTTTCTACAGTACTTAATGGGACCCATCTGTCCCTTACACAGTTTATCTACTGTAGTTTAAACTTATCAAGAAACTGTTCATATCTTGTCTTGATGGATCTCGGTGAGATAAGTACTAAAAGTACTCGTCTAGTGGAGGTAGATATACCTCAAAATCTTGATTTACTTAATAAATGGACTATTCCAAAGGTTGATATCAAAACCATTTATGATTATGGTTGGTTTGATAAACTCACTTCTAAACAATTGATAAAAACTACTGAGCAATCTCTTGCTTTAAATTCTTCTGAACAGACTATTCATTTGTTAAACAAACGTGATATTGATTTATATAAACATCGTTATAATTATCTGCATATTGGTATGGTCCAAATTGCCTTCAAACCTTTGACCCTTAAAGGGTTGCCTGAAACTTTTCTAGCTGCTCTCAGAGATGCTAGGAATTTAAATTTTCGTCAATCTTTAATGGGTTCAATTGAATCTACTGTGGCCTATGGCCCAGTATATTTTATTACTCAGCCCAATTTGCAGTTATCTCTTTCTGATGTTATTATCATCGATTCGTTAACCTTAAATGTTAAAACGCATGGGTATAATTACGTGCCTGGTTCAGAACTGATATGTTTATCTTACAGAATTTATTTTAAGTTATTATCTACTTTAAATCCTAGATGTAAGTTATATGATACATCTGAGCAAACCATTTTAGTAGAAACCAATTTTGCTAGGTCCAAGGTCACCACGAGGAGACCTATTAGATGGGAAGAAATTAATTTTCCCACCACTTGGACTTTAAATTCGGTTATTTCACCGAATCAAGTAACTGATGCAGTTACAAACTCTGAATATTCTCATATTTCTCAAGATTCTGATGGTAGAATATGTATTCAATTTTCTGACAATAGTTATACTTCTCATAGGCAATCTTTTTCTAATAGTTTGATGCCTGCAGTAAATTCTATTTAAAATAGACGTTCTTTATGTAGTAATAAATTGCTACCTGATTTGCATCATATTTCTCCTATTGAACCTGTCTATGGTCCAGTTCGAGATCGGGCTGCTTCTTTACACACTTTATCTTCTATTGCCTCTAATAAAAAGGCTGAAATAAAAATTGATCCTCTGTTAAATGTAGTAAGAGCTAAGGATAATTCCTCAGATGTCTCTGACAATGATATTCCTTCTGTGTCCGAAATGGATTTCAACCCTAATGATAGTTGATTATGGATGTACACCAAATAGATTTTAGTCTAGGCTCACTAGCAAGAAAATACATCCAGAATGAATTTTCAAATGATAAGTGGAATCAGTTTAAAACTTAGTTTTTTGACACTTATAGTGAAAACGATTTGAATAATATTTCTCAAGAATTTTATGAGAACTGTGCTTTACATAATCATATTATGTTCTTTGTTCCCTGGTTTATAACCACCTATTTACCTTTGTTCATCAATGTTCTTGAACGTTCTTATAAAGATGCAAAAGGTAATATTATAAAAACTGTTTATCCTCCACAGTCATCGTTTGTTTTACCTAATAATGTGGGTATCACTTTTACTGCGTTTCAAATATTTGTGGAAGATGATATGGCCACTGTTAGTATAAATGAGATTAATAATCTCATCGCTCAAAATAATTATTTGGGTCTTTATGTTAAAGTATTGGGAGAACATATTAGCTCTCTTGATAAAAAGCTGGATGAATTAACTGCTTTAGTGATCCAGATGAAGGCTGACATGAGAGATACGGCTTCGGCTTCAACTTCTAGTTCAGCTCAGCTTTCTAAGCTCCCCACTCATGTTCAAAGACCCCCTGAAATTCAGGGCTTCATTTTCAAACCTTTTCAAGAGTTAGAGGAACTTCTTGATAAATTTTTTTCTAAATTAGGAATGAATCCTATTGATTTATCAGAAGATTTTGCTACTGATATAGAAAATACTTTTGATTTAAAAAATCAAGTTGATTTTGAAATTAATAAACTTCGTGGCTATCCTAAAAAGAATAGTGGTAATACCAGTTTTGCTCATAAACCCAATATGCAAACGTATTATTATTCTAGACCAACCCCTCAAGATGTTCTAATTGAAGAGCGGGATTGGAACCAGACCAATACTTCTTATAGTGGTACTGAAATCTATGAATGGAACTTGGATGGCTTGACTGATAGGCAGCTTACTATTCTCGTCCATAGAATGCTTATGTATTCAACCAGCTGTCGAAGTACTAATAATACTGACAGAAATATTTGCAAGATGATTATTGCTGGTTTTACTGGTCAATTAAGAGGCTGGTGGGACAATTATATGAGCATTGAAGCCAAGGCTGCAATTATAAATGCCATTGCCGACAATGAAGGTGTTGACAACCTAGGAATGGCTCTTACGAGAAATAGAGAAGACGCAGTTTATACACTAGTCTTGACCATTCTGGAATATTTTAATGGTAGATTTACCAACCAATATGAGACAGTTCATTCTCTATTAAATGGTCTACGATGTAGACACTTAGGCAAATTCAGGTGGTACAAAGATACCTATCTCAGTCGGGTAATGAAACTGCCCGAAAATAAGTATGAGTACTGGAAAGCTAGGTTTATAGACGGCTTGCCGCCATTATTTGCTGAAAGAGTTAAAAAATCTCTAAGGGATCCTCAAGGAAATATCCCTTACCTTACCTACACTTATGGAAAGCTTATTGGAGTTTGCACTCAAGAAGGTATTAACCTGTGCAACGAATTGAAGTTATCCAGACAGCTTAAGATAGATAAGCTTAGGGAAAGATCTCAATTAGGAGATTTTTGTACTCAATTTGGTTTACCTGATACCTCTGCTAATAAGCACAAAAAAGTTAGAGATTCTGATCATAACCGTTATAGAAAGAGATCTAAACAAAGATCTAGAGAAGAAAGAGAAGAGCGGAGAGCTCATCGTAAGTCTCATAGATTTACGAAAAATAGATCCAAGCGCGAACTAGCAAAGATCAAGTGCTATAAGTGCGGAAAATTTGGTCATATAGCGCCAAATTGTAAACTTGAGAAGCTCAAAGCTTTGGAATTAGATGAAGATATTCATGATAAGGTTTATAGCTTCTTATACACTTCTGGTTCTGAGTCAGATTATGAGTCTGGTGCTAGTTCGCAAGAAGAATCTGATATGGCTGAACCATCAGGTAATACATCTGGTAATAACCAACCAGCCACAACTGAGGTTTGTAAGTGCCAAGGCGATATTTGCCATTGCGAAAATGATGAATTTTATAAACTTCAATCACAGTTTGAAGACATGAACTTACTGACTATTACTTCTGATAATGTGATAGAATTGTTAAAGGAAGTTGCTAATAACAATCTTCGTGAAAAAATTATTCAGCTAGCTGCTAATAACAAAGCTAGTTCTTCAAAATCGATTGCCTCAAAAAATGATTTTGAACTTGATTATTCTGCTCCTTATTCTTTGTCTGAAGTTTATAATAGACTTTCTAAACAACCTATTGTTATACGAGATACTTCTTTTGATGATTTAAAAGAAGAAGTTGAAAATTTGAAAAAAGAAATAAAATCGCTTAAAAAAAATCAGATTATATGTGATCATCGCCTTTCTCAAATTGAAAAAGCTGATAGCAAAGGTAAAGGTGTTGTCGAAGATAATACTTTGACCAGACCTATTACTACTGAAAATAGGCAAAACATGTTTTTAGGAATGATGCAAATTGTCACTGCTCATAAATGATTTGTTAAATGCACTATATTAATTGATAATGCTTTTTCTATAACAGAGATTGCTATGATTGATAGCGGGGCCGATGTAAGTTGTATTCAAGAGGGCCTTGTTCCAACAAAATATTTTGAAAAAACAACGCATATGGTCCGATCTGCTTCAGGCCATGCCCTTGATATTAAATATAAATTGCCTAATACTCGTATTTGTCAAAATAAAGTTTGTATTCCTCACTTCTTTTTCTTGGTGAAAAATCAGTTATATCCCCCTATTATACTTGGAACTCCCTTTATAAATGCTATCTATCCCTTCACTAGCATAACAGCTGAAGGCTTTTCAGCTACTTACAAAGGGCAAAACATCAGTTATACTTTTGTTACAGATCCGGTTTCTCGTGATATTAACGCCTTAATTGATATGAAACAAAGGCACATTGATTCTTTACAATTCGAATTATTTAGTTTGAATATATTTGATACGTTAAAATCTGCCAAGATACAACAAAAAATAAAATTGATTTCTGAGCAGATGGCCATCGATGTTTGTGCCGATCATCCTAGTGATTTTTGGAATAGAAAAAAGCATATTGTGACTCTTCCATACGAAGAAGACTTCTCTGAGGATAATATTCCTACTAAATCTCGTCCCTGCCAGATGAACGCCGAATTGGTCGAATTCTGCAAAAAGGAAATAGACATGTCATTACAAAAGGGTTTAATAAAACCTTCTAAATCTCCTTGGTCATGCACTGCTTTTTATGTTAATAATGCAGCAGAGAAGGAACGTGGTGTTCCCAGGTTAGTAATAAACTACAAACCTTTAAACAAGTATCTTAAATGGATTCGATACCCTATTCCTAATAAGAGGGATTTACTTTCAAGATTATATGATGCCAATATCTTTTCAAAATTTGATTTAAAATCAGGTTATTGGCAGATTCAAATTTTCAAGGAGCATTCTTATAAAACTGCTTTCAACGTCCCATTTGGGCAATATGAGTGGAACGTAATGCCATTTGGTTTAAAAAACGCTCCTTCTGAATTTCAGAAAATTATGAATGATATTTTTAACCCCTATTTAGACTTTATTATAGTCTATATTGATGATATTCTAATTTATTCCAAAACATTAGAAACTCATATTAAACATTTAGACATGTTCAAAAAAATTATTATTCAAAATGGGTTAGTTATTTCTAAACCAAAAATGAGTCTTTTCCAAACTGAAGTCCGATTTCTTGGACATTTAATTTGTCAGGGAAAAGTAACCCCGATTCAAAGATCTATTGAATTTGCTTCGAAATTTCCTGATGTTATTACAGATAGAACTCAGCTTCAGAGGTTCTTGGGAAGTTTGAATTATATCTCTCCTTTCTATAAAAATCTTTCTAGAGATTTGGCTCCGTTATATGACAGGCTAAAAAAGGATCAAAAAAAGCCTTGGACCAATAGTCTCACCGACTTGGTCAAAAATATTAAGGTTAGGGTTAAAACCTTGCCTTGTCTAACTCTGGCTAATCCTAGCTGGGAAAAGATTATAGAAACCGATGCTTCCAATATTGACTATGGAGGAATTTTGAAGCAGATCAATCCAAATGATAAGAATGAATACTTGATACGGTTTCATTCAGGAAAATGGAGCGATGCTCAGAAAAAATATGCCACGATAGCACATGAAATGTTGACCATTGTTAAATGTGTTTTAAAATTTCAAGATGATTTATACAATCAAAGGTTTTAAAAAAACCATTTTCTTAAGTTTTTAGTCTTCTACTCTCTCTCTCTCTCTCTCTCTCTCTAATTATTGTAAAGGTTTGCCGGAGATCAACCGGAATATATAAGAAAGTTCTTCAAGGTAATAATTTCTCTTATCTTTTATTTATCTCCCCTTCCTCAAGCAACGCCGTGACTATGTCCGGCTAAACTTAGTTGTATCTATGTCGACTGACTAATTTCACTTTTGTATTCACCATGAAAGATCTAGACTTTATCCAGATATAAACAAATTTAGGTATGGTTTCTTGACTTGGTTCTGAGATGGTGGCACAGTCAGATCTGATACTACTGTTATTAGCTTTGTCTTAGTGACTCCGTCTAGCCAGCCATGGTCTCAAGCCCGTTAAAGGAGAAAAAAGGTGTCTCTACCCGGTTAGAATTGCTAGACACATGGGTTTAATAACAATATGTACTAGATCTCGACAGGCCCCTTGATTGGGTAAAAGCTTTAACAACCTCCATACAGTCATCAAATCATAGATAAATTTTGCATATATCTTGATTCTTAATCCTCAGTTTAAGGATGCTCGACTTGCTAGATCATCGACTATGGCGGACTACCGCCCGATCGCCGATCCTTGCCATTCTGGTATCAGTAGAATGCTCCTTGAAAATTTGAATCTGCCAATAACCTGATTTTAAATCAAATTTTGAAAAGATGTTGGCATCATATAATCTTGAAAGTAAATCCCTCTTATTAGGAATAGGGTATCGAATCCATTTAAGATACTTGTTTAAAGGTTTGTAGTTTATTATTAACCTGGGAACACCACGTTCCTTCTCTGCTGCATTATTAACATAAAAAGCAGTGCATGACCAAGGAGATTTAGAAGGTTTTATTAAACCCTTTTGTAATAACATGTCTATTTCCTTTTTGCAGAATTCGACCAATTTGGCGTTCATCTGGCAGGGACGAGATTTAGTAGGAATATTATCCTCAGAGAAGTCTTCTTTATTGAATTTTCTATTCCATGGATCCATAAATGGACCCCGGAAGTAGATTATACTGAAGAACAAATTCCATGTTTATATCGGAATTATTATAACAACTTTTGGGATAAGCTAATGAAGCAGGATCCCACAACAAAACTGTTATATGGACAAGAGTTATTAGATCTGATTCAAGCGAAGATCCAAGAATATAGTCTTGCCCCCCAACAAGATGTTTTCATACAAGATAATTCAGTCCGTAATATGGCCAGAAAGATCTCCGTTCAAGGTGGAGATAAAGAAGAAATGATTAAAAAATATCTGGATGAAATCAAGAAGAATCTGATGTTAAACATAACCCAATATGAAAAATCAGACACTTCAATGAGAAGTGACGCCAACAGTGATACAGTAGAAGCACAGGAAGCCCAACTCAGTGAATCCGTTCCAGAAGATATGCTGAAAAAGGCAGAAGATTTCTTACGGAGGCTAAAAGGAAAAGACAAGATATGAACAGTTTCTTGATAAGTTTAAACTACAGTAGATAAACTGTGTAAGGGACAGATGGGTCCCATTAAGTACTGTAGAAAGATTCCAAATGTCTTATATTTCCCTATAAATAAGGGAGTCTTTCGTAGATAGCAGGCAGGTTTTAAAAAAATCATTTTCTTAAGTTTTTAGTCTTCTACTCTCTCTCTCTAATTATTGTAAAGGTTTGCCGGAGATCAACCGGAATATATAACAAAGTTCTTCAAGGTAATAATTTCTCTTATCTTTTATTTATCTCCCCTTCCTCAAGCAACGCCGTGACTATGTCCGGCTAAACTTAGTTGTATCTATGTCGACTGACTAATTTCGCTTTTGTATTCACCATGAAAGATCTAGACTTTATCCAGATATAAACAAATTTAGGTATGATTTCTTGACTTGGTTCTGAGATGGTGGCATAGTCAGATCTGATACTATTGTTATTAGCTTTGTCTTAGTGACTCCGTCTAGCCAGCCGTGGTCTCAAGCCCGTTAAAGGAGAAAAAGGGTGTCTCTACCCGGTTAGAACTGCTAGACACATGGGTTTAATAACAATATATACTAGATCTCGACAGGCCCCTTGCTTGGGTAAAAGCTTTAACAACCTCTATTATTATTATTATTATTATTATTATTATTATTATTATTATTATTATTATTATTATTTATTGCCTAACTCTAGCAAAAGAGATTTTTCTTTAATAAAAAATCTCTTCTTGCCTTAATTAAATATTGTGAATCTCATGGAGAAAGATCAACCGTTGCATATATTTGGTCTATTTCCTTTTAGTTAAGTCTGAGTCATCTTTAATTTTATTAAGTTAAAATAAAAGTCTTATAAAATCGATGGATAATCGCGAGTTAGCGGATATTTTTGGTGCCTTAAAAATCTTTCAAAAATGTTAATGTGAACCCTTACTCAAATTTCTTGAATCTTGAAGTCTTTTACTGTTTTAAGTCTTTAAGATTTTTACCAAAGTTTTCTTAATTTTTCTCTAATAAATTAAGTGGCGACCCTTACTTTAATAATTTTGAGAATTTTTTATCAACTTTTCAAAATAATAAAAGTTTCCATTTTTTCTCCAAAACAGAAATGACAACTCCGTTGGGAAATCAACTAGGTTCTAACCTAAATAATTTTACTAACTCTTATTTGGCTAACTATTGAGCTTGTAATAATTAATTTTTTACTTGAAAATTATGTGTTTAATTTTTACAAATTATAAATGTCATTGCATACATGACATATTTTCGTTAATTGACATTTATTTTGTTTTGAATCTCCAAAAGGCAGTTAGGCGGGTCACATCTGTTTCTATCATTTTAAAACTAAATACTTCTCGAGGTACCCTAGTGGGTAGTTGGAATTTTGGCAGATCCAATAATTATCATTGCCTCACCTCAGGTTGTCCGCTTGGGTTTCCAGTCTATTATTTTAAAATTCACTCTAGACATCTAGCGTAGAACAAAATCAAAACCCTCAATTTAGCATATTGACCTAAGTTGCCCCAATACCCAAGGGGTATTGGGCCCATTAGAAAGATCACCTTATGTCCAAAAGTCCCACGACCTAAAATTATAATCATATGTTATGTGATTAATTGAAGGACATGATGTTAAATCATGCGAACCATTGCCCCTCGGGGTTGAGAGTCTTTAAACAAATACTCTTTGTAATAAAAAAAAGATCTTCATCTGAAAGGTGTTTGAAAATTCCAAGAAGTTCAAAAATGAAGAACCTTCCATAGAGGCCTAGTTTAGGAATGTACCCCTACGTGGAGCTGTTATTTATTTGTACATTCCATTTTCTTGTTTGAATCCCTATTTTATTTATTCATAAAGTTTGTATAAAATATTTTTTTTTGGTAAATGGAGCATCTTACAAACGACATACATATCCTTTAATTCGTTAGGCGTACCTTTGGCATAAAAGGTCACATATTTGTATAAGACATGCTATAAACTGTTTACATGCTATAAATTATTTCATGTGATTATGTGTTGCTTCAATTCAAGATACTTTAATCCTCTCCTATTAAAAGTATTTTTAGAGCTTCGTAAGCATA
Source organism: Jaltomata sinuosa (assembly GCA_003996215.1). Lineage (NCBI taxonomy): Eukaryota > Viridiplantae > Streptophyta > Magnoliopsida > Solanales > Solanaceae > Jaltomata > Jaltomata sinuosa. Next base: position 263,840 of record QJPP01002802.1, on the reverse strand, counting down.
AATACAAGCCCACAATACAAAAGGTCTGACCAAACTATTTCTTGAATTTTTCAAGTTTCTCCAACAAAATCCAAAATTTCTTTTCTTCAAACTATCTTAAAAAATTTCACCCCTCTCTCTTAGGAAGGTTGACTTGCTATTCAAGATGGAGAAAGACCTGAACTCAATGAATGAAGAAGCGGGATAAGCCCTGCTCAGACGGATAAAAAGAGTCGACAAGAAAATAGATGAAATAAAAAAGAAAACAAGAGAGGTTGAACATGCCAAGAAAGATTTGTTGGCCAAATTCATAGAAATCGAGACAAAGATAGATGTCACGAAGGAAAAACTTGCTATGTTTGATTTGATGATAGCTAAAGCCTTAATTAATAAAAAATTCAAAGACATAAAAGACTGCATCAAAGGGTTTAAGTAAGTACTTTTGAAGTATGTCTCCATCATAACAACAATGGAAGAAATAGACAAGATAAAAGATTAGAAGAAGATTGAATGAAATATTTGGAAGCCATCTTAAAAAAAGCTTTAAAAGTAGCAGGATTTTATGTTTATGCAGTTTTGTATGTTATTCCTTTGTAATGAAGCTAGTAAAATAAATCAAAAGAAATCATACTTGTACTTTTGAACTATGTAGGGCCTGAATTCTCCCTAGTGAGATATGTAGGCAATATTTTCAGGCCCGACTCCTATCTTTATTTTTTTTTATTTTTTGGCGAATAAGTTGGAAAATATCGCCTTATTGACATCAATAACTATCAAAGGAGTGCTAGATCAACAAGTAAAGATACAAAAAGAGCTGACTCAATACAAGTCAACCTTCCTATAAAAAAACTTACTCTAAAATTAATGGGCAAATTTCTGTCTGTTAAAGTCATTCTTATTAAAATCCTCGTGGATTGATTCACTTTTAAACAAAGCAACACTTATATATTTACTTTCTATCAAATAACTTTTATTATTTGTTGTAAAAAAAGCCTAATATGATTACCTTTTGAGTTATTTTTCTTTTATCAGGTAAAAGATAAAAAAGTGATCTATGTTAAAAAATCAGCTGAACATCATTACTTCACAAGATTAAAAGTAGATAAAAAATCCTTCTCCGACCATATCTTGATAAAAGAAAAAAGGAAAGTGACTGGCAATACTGAGGAAATTGGTTAGCAAACGAGCTATACAAGATCCAATCACAGTGGATCAAAGTGAACTGATTGTGAAACTAGTGCAATAAATTACTAAGATGAGGAAAGAATTACAACAGAACAGAGAATCAACCAGGATGCCATTGTTGTAAACGCTCCCATTCCTAGTGAAACGAGGCCTCCACTCCACTTTCCTTCTCTAAGTTTCCTGATTCTCGAACCTTTTCCTACCTACTCCAATGCACCCTCTCCCTCAATTCCTAAACCACCTACCATCGACTTAACCACTAAAAATCCACTTCACGCCATCACCTCATGCCAAAACCCTCCTTCACTTGCCCATAATACCAATCCAAACACCCACAACTCTTAGAACTTCCCTTCCACCTACCAAACCACCACCCTGAATGTCCAAAAACTGCCACCTAATAAAAAAATGCCACCCACTGCCTTCTGCATCACTAAAATACCCAAGCCTTACTCTATTTTTCCAGGAATATCCAAAAGTTGACCACTACAAGAAGAGGGAGAAGAAGTGGAAGGCCATGGATGACAAACACGAAATTGATATGCTATTAATAAAAAAAGAGATAAATAGAATGAAGGAATCTCATGGTTTGCGAGATATATTGAGATTAGACTATAATGATCTTTACATCAATCTTTATTTAGATCTGCCAGAGGGATACAAGATCCCAAAGTTCTAAACATTTAACGGAACTAGAAACCTCATGGCCCATATGAGGGGTAATTGTGAATAGATGGTCAAAGTAGGTAATAATGAAGTATTATTGATGAGGCTCTTTATCCGTAGCCTAAGTGGTGAGGCCTTGGATTGGTTGACCTCGCATAAATTGAAGAAGTGGCCTGGCTAGAGATTCTTGGGCAAAGATTTTGTCAAAAGGTTCACTTATAATGTGGAAGTGGTCCTTGATAATTACTCTTTGGACAAGATCAAGATTAAGTCCAATCAGTACTATCATGACTATGCTTACCGATTAAGGAAGGAAGCAGCAAGGGATCGACCTTCTATGTATGAAGGAGAAATCATTGACATGTTCATCCGTACCCAAGAGCCAGAGTTCTATGACAAAATAATATGGGCAGTTGGGGAGAAGTTCACCAACCTGGTCAAAATTGGTGAAAAAGTTAAAGATGGTCTCAAATCTGGAAGAATCACCAGGGCCTCTGCACATTGGGTTCTTCAGGATTCCTAAGGAAGAAGAAAGAGGACGTGTCTTTGGTCTTCTTCAGCCAAAACATGAGGTCAAGGATATATTTTGGCCCCATCCCTGAAGAACATCATCACCACCAACCTACTCTTCAACACCAAAAAATCCTCAGCCCCTTTTCTACACCTAATCAAGTTACCAAGCTCCACAACCAAATTACCCAAATACTCAACCGAACAACCAAGATCCATTGTTAAATTGTCAACCCACTCACCAAACTCTTCCTAAAAACTTCCAAACTTACCAACAAGCTTCAAATAATCAGAATTACCATCAAGTACCCCCTCCCGCTAACTGGAGTAATTACAATCTTCCTCGCCTGAATTTAGAGAAGAAGCCTTCCTAAAACTTCACGCCATTGGTTGAAAGCAGAACCCAACTTTTCAAATGACTAAAATAATAGGATTAATCCAACATATCTAATCCAAACCCAATAATATTGACTCCTAATTCTTTAGGGCAAATCAACACTATGCGTATTATTCTGGAAGAGCTGAACATACTGCCAAAGAGTGTATTAACCTAAAACACAAAATCCAAGACCTGATCGACTTGAAGATTATTATCCTTCAGACAGTTGCGCCAAATGAGAATAGCAATGCTCTTTGGAATCATAAATGAGACACCATGATAAGATCTCGATTAGGGAGACTAATCGAAATCCAAAAGCTAAAATTAAATAAGCAAAAGATATGTGGATTATAGCCTATTATCCAAGTTTATTGGAAATAAAGGACTTTATACCTTCACCTCCCAATTGAACTTGTTTAACAAACAATAACCCCTCAATCAAACAAAGAGGAAAACAAATGAATCCACAAATGGATGACTCTATGATTAATTAAGCAAAGAAGTTAACAAGCAATAAAAAGAATCCATCCCTTATCACTCAACTAAACTATTAGGAATTCACCCAATAGTACTATTAGGAATCCACCCAATAGATTTCTACAACTAGATTAGCTAATTAGGAATCCACCCAAGACTACAAACTAGAGTATCAATTAGAAGCTTTCAAAGCAATTCAATATTCATCAAAATCTGCCTAGCTAAGGGAAGGGAACCCCTATTTATAGCTATTACATAAAGGCCCAATAGTGACCTTAAAAGATAGCCCAACATGGGTTCAATGCACTTGGAGTGCGTTTGAGTGTGCAGTTCACCCTAGAGGGAGTGCTGGTCGCACATCACTTCGCACCACGAACCAAAACCTTCTCTGTAGCCTTGTGCGATGGAGGGTGAATTTGGCACTAGGAGAAGTGCGTGTCGCACCTTTAAAATAGTCCACTGGCAGCCTCATCTTCCCATGCAATCATCCACAAGTTGTAGATCCTTGATCTACGTTCTTCAATGGTCTCCAATGCCTCTTTCTTCATGAATAGAGCTTGTAAGGCTTGGAGTTCTTTGGCTTAGCTCCTAGTGAATGGCCTCGTAGGGATTGTGCCAGGCGATATCGTATCACACCATCAACATGATAGAGACCAACGATGATTAGTTTTCAAGTAAAGCCATAATCCAAGCGAGTCCAGAAAAGATCGAGAAGGTCGTGACTACTTTGAGCATAAGTGAGAAGCCTCAATTCATGGTAATAAATACACCACACAAAGCATTTGCTTTAGCCCCTGCAAGGAAAGAATTTGTTGTATAGGATGCCATTGCCTATGGGATGACCTGACTAGTGAGGTGCTATACTCTGAAAGAGTTGGTAAATGAAGCATACAAGAAAGACCATCAACAAATCACCAAAGGAAAAGCCAAAGAATTCTAAAGAAGAATGCAACCAAAAGAGTACTCTATTGTGGAAAATTTAGAGAATACTCTAGCCCAGATTTTCATATCTACGCTACTAATGAGCACACAATACCACATGTAGGCCTTATTGAAAGTCCTTGATGAATCTTATATGCCCAGAAGCACAAGTTGTGAAAACCTGGATGCTATTATTTGTAAGGTTATAGGAGGACACTACATCTTCTTCAGCAAAGATAAGTTACCATTTGAGAGAGTGATGCATAATAAGTCCCTTCATGTCATTTTCAAATACCATGACAAGGTCGCCAACAAGGTCTTGATACATGGTGGCTCAGGCCTCAATATTTTCCTTTTAACTACTCTTACTCAATTGGAAAGTGACTTGGATAAGATCCACCAGATTTAGGTCAATATTAGAGCATTTAATCGAGGTCAGAGGGAGTCCATCAATGAAGTCAACTTATGCATTGAACTAGGGCATGTTGAATTCCAATTAGAGTTCTAAGTCATAGGCATCACCATTATGTATAACTTGCCCTTGGTAAGATCGTGGATACATATGGTCGAAGCTTGTCACACCCCGAGCCTACACCCTAGATGCGACACGGTGCTTAGAGTCACAAGTGACCCCAAGCTAACCCATGGCCTAGCATACTGCTGAGATAAAGGCTAAAAGTAAATACAAAAGCTTAAATGTGCTGAGCTCTTTTGAAAATATTATAACAAAATAAACTATAATAAACTGATATACATCTCTATTCATATTAACTATTAAGCGACTATACTACCCAAGCTCTTATGCAACTATACCTTTTGGCTAAGGTGCCACTCGTAGTAAAGTTTTTGGAAGAGTTCTGAGAGAACATTCTACTATAGGCTCAACTGCACGAGTGGAGAATGATACATGCTTTTGGATTTGTAGACTTTAATGCACTAATGGGCTCCTCTCAAGCCCTTGTGCAGTCTATTAACTTTCTGATGGTTCTATCTGAGAGCATCTCATTGGTAGGGATCTGAACTATACTGTCCTCACTACCTCAAAAGTGAGGCATGACTGGAGGAATTGGATCAACGCATGAATCTACATAAGTTTCTAATGGAACAACTTTACTGCATGATTTGGAGTATGAACAAAGGGAAACATTTCCCAAATGCCCTGTAGCCCATCGAAGAAAAGTACAGATATCTCCGTACCTTTCCGCAAGACTTTACTAGACACGGCTTCATAGACACCCTAGGACACTTGAAATCTGTGCTCTGATACCAAGTTTGTCATGCCCTGAGCCTACACCCTGGATGCGACAAGGTGCTTAGAGTTATAAGTGACCTCAACCTAACCCATGGCCTGGCATACTATTGAGATAAAGGCTGAAAGTAAATGCGGAAGCTGAAATGTGCTGAGCTCTTTAGAAAATATTATAAAAAAATGAACTATTATAAACTGATGTACAACAGCATTTGAAAACTGATACAACTAAGTGATTGGCTATCTAACTGTCTATGAAGCCTCTACTAACACTGAACTATAGTTAGCCGGGACATGACCCTCAACTACCTTTAATCAATGTATAATAACTAAAATAATCTCTATAACTACTAACTGACTGGAGTTCCCAAAAAAGGAGAACTCGTTCCCTGCTGACTAGAAGTTGCGATCAGTCTGACCATGATCCTAGAAGCTAACATTAAAACCTGCATCATCTAAAGGATGCAACACAAAAAGGTATGCGATCAGTACTTTAAATGTACTGAGCATGTGAGATGATGCAATAACTTTAAAACATGAGAAAACATGTATATACTAGACATAACTGAAAGCTGGAATAAGTATGGATATGTGAGAATGCATAAGTTAACACTGTAAAACATGGGCTCTTTTACTGAAGAGTGTAAAATATTTCTTAGTTGTAAACTGTGAGATACATAGACTATGAGATAACTAAGCATGCTGAAAGTATTGATGATCTGTTTAAAAACTATAACTTTAATCTGTAGTACTCAGGCCCAAACATACTATACATAAAATCTGCAATGTAAGGATAGTTAGAAAAATGTAATTTAAATGCTGTAAAACTGAACTGAGGGCCTAGTACACAACTACTAAGTCTAATTCAGTGGGAGAGTCTGTTAATCGACATAAACCACGTGAGCTAAACGTGGATTCTGATGTATATGCCCCATCGAGAGAACCCAATATACCTTGCCAGGGTATAGAGGCATATCTGGCGTGATCACTAATTTTGATGCCCAACTGAGGGGAAAAATAACCTATGGTGTCACATAGTTCTAGGACTTGAAGGTACGCTAAACCCTAGTCCAACTCAATGCTAAATACTACTCCCAAACTGAATACTGATAGCTTATTTAAAACTAAAGTTCTGGAATGCTGCATCAGAATCTAATTTATCTAGATGATTTTTGAAAGACTGTATAACTGAAAACTATTAATAAAGCATGTGGACATATCTAGATGTCATACTAGTTATGAAACTTACTAAGTCCATAATCATTGATGGCATATGCTGAAAGTTCATATTTAAAACATATTCTTGTAAAATATACTGAGGGTAAGGTGAAGCCTGCTAAATCATTAGAAGTTTTACAGAAAACCTGTAGACTAAAAACTTGCTAATTTCATTCTTAAAAGTGAATTCTAGTAATCTAGATTAAATTCTAAAGAAAACCAATTCTCATGAAAATACTACCGTTTCAGGCTAGATTCTTGGTTTCTTTATGTAGAAATCATAAGGACCGAATTCTATAAAATTTAGCATGATTGGGTAAGAACTCTAGTTTTTAACATCATGAAATTTAAAATAGAATACTGAGGTTTTGGGCATAAGGACAAACTAAACCCTTACTGAATACCCACATACCTGGTGGATAATAATCCATGAAGAGAAATCTGAAGTTGAAGCTTTAGAGAAGTCCCCTAGGTCTGAACTTTGGAGAAAAGCGTTCTTTTCTTCTTGAAACTGATTTGAGAGGAAACTGAATTGATTTGAGGTTTATACTTAATAAAATAAGCCTAGAGCTATTTATAGTCGGGGCTAAAAGAAGAATGAAAGGTCTGAAATGCTCCTAAGGAGTTAAATTAAAAATTGCTAAAAAAACTCGTCGCTAGGTTCCACAAGCATGAACCACGACCCATAGAATGGATCACGATTCGTGGAAATAGTTCGTGGTTTTTGGTCTCTGGAATGATTTTCATGAGTTTGTTTCATGACCCGTAGATCATTCCACGACCCGTGGAACCTCCTTGTGGTTTTCAGGCCACTTTTAAGCTTCTGGACTGTTTTCACAAGTTGGTTTCACAACCCGTGGAAAGTTCCACGACCCGTGGAAACTTCCACGACCCATGGAAACTCCTCGTAGTTTTCAGGTGAAAAAACTGATTTCCACGAGTTGGTTTCACGACCCATGTAACCTTCTCATGGTTGTTGTCTATCATTTTGACAGACAGACATCCTTTAGTAAAATACTGATAACCTTTTACTCTGGACTCGAATTAATATGGGTCGGTGGTGTTGCAAAGAAAACTCAAAGACCTTTAATTTGGAGGGTACTAGGCCACCTAACTCTTTATATTCTAGGACATATGATCGTTTGAAGTTGACCCTAGTTTAGTCTTACATGAAAACTTCTTTGGTTGGGGTGATTTCAACTTAACTTGCTTATAGGAGTTTCTTATGAACATGATCCGCACCCAAAACACTTCCCACACTAGGGAATTAATCATTACACCTACGGAAATTGGTTTAGTCTTAGCTTAAAATTTTTGGGGTGGTACAAAGCTTCACCTTCAATGTTGCACCAACTGAGGAAATTTGTGAGGGAAGACCACGAGGTAGTTATTCGAGGAGAATGAAGCCACTTGAGCCACCTAAATAAATGTGTACTGATGATTGAGGATGTCCCAAGGGGGACCAACTTTTACACTATCAAAATTGTGAATGTTGCAGGAGAATATTTTCCTCCACAACCAATGATGCGATCGATCTACAACATGCTTGCTATGTTTATGTTAAGAAACAGTTTTGAACCAGGACTTGGCCTAGGAAAGAACTTTGATGGCATCATAGAGCAAATTAGGATCCCAAAAAAACTGTTTAAATATGGTTTGGGTTATGTTACCACCAAGGAAGATTAAGAAAGAAGAACAAAGAAGAAGGTTGATCAAGAGCTGTCAAAGCCATTACCACATCTCTACCAATCTTTCTTGGTTCATGTAAAGGCTTCAAGCGATGATCTTGGGGAAGGAATAAAGAGTCTCTTTTAGGATTACAATGTGGTCCTAGAATAATATACAAAGGCATCAAGTATTTGAGAGGTTAAGCCAGGGGAACAGTTGCAGAACTAAACTTCTACCCCGCTTGTGGTTCCCTAGTAACTGTAGTAGATAAAAGATGAAATTTAGCTTTCTGCAAAATTGGTGATGGTCCGGATGAGGCTCGAGACCCACTTTTTATTGTCACACCTTGAGACTACCCCTAGATGTAACATGATGCTTAGTGTCATAAGTGACCCCAAGATAACCCATGGTCTGGCATGACTAAGAATTTCTGAAATAGATATTAACTATGCGGAAGCTAAATTGGTTTAAATAAACAAGTTTGGAAAATAATCCAAAAAGGTTCTGAAGATGTCTGAGAATACAATAATAGTTTGAAAAAACACTGACTGCAAAAGCTGAAACTAATACTATGTCTGAAGCCTCTATCTGAAGTGAGTTTCTAGGACAAGCCCTCAGCTAACTCCAAAAGTCTAAAAACTAAAAGTAATGGCAGAATAAGTAAGCATGACTATCGTCCTCGAACTATGAGGACTCACCACTAAGATGCTGAGTAAGAATTGGAAAATCACACTAAAAGCGTTCTGGATACTAAGCACCTGAACCTACATCATGATAAGATGTAGCACAAAAGTATGCATCAGTACTTGGAATATACCGAGCATGCAGGATATATGCAAAACTGTATGTGTAAATACTGAACATGAATAATATACTGAACATGAAACTGAAGGATAAGTTGATGCAATGACCAAGTATTTAACATGAACTATAAATATGCTGAACTAAACTGAATAACTTAGTACTGAATATAAGGTCAATACATGTACTAAATCTGAACTGTGGAGCAACTGTTAACTGATATACCCTAAGCTGAGCTAACTATGGGGAAAACATGTAACCCTGGCTGGGAGGGTGTACATACCTAGTTCGAAAGAAATAACTGAAATCTGAATAACTAGACTGTATCTAAGGACTCAATGGGTGAAAGGAACCCATTGATGAAATCTCACATACCTAGAAGAAGATTCTATGGTGAAATCCTTGTATTTGAGGCCTGAACTTGAGAGAACCTTCTGCTTGTTCTTGATAGGAAGAAATATTTCTTTTCTCCTTAATTTGCTAAGTGTCGGATAATCTGAGGGAATGAGGGAGTTTGGGTAGTTTTAAGCTTTAAATTAGCCTTAGGCTTAGTAAAATGACATAGCTTAGGCTTTAAAAGAGGTAGTAAAAGTCTAGAATACCTCTGGGTATTAAAAGAAAAACTGCTGAAAATTTCGCAACTCAGGTTCCACGGACAGGTTCCATGGTCCATGGATGCTTTCACGACTTGTAGAACCCTATCAGGGTTCGTGGGCATTTTTGTTGTACTGCAGGTCTGAGATCCACGAACTGGGTTCACAACCCATGGAACCATCCACGGTCCATAGAACTAGTTCATGGTTCTTGAGGGATCGATGAACCTCAGGTCTGAGATTCACGAGACCAATCTATATTTCGTAGATCATTCCACGGTCCTTGGAAGCTGGGGTTTCTGGGGATTTGTAAGGTCTCAGGTCTGAGTTTCACGAGTGGAGTGCATGGCTCGTGGACTCTTCTACGGTCCATGGATCCACCTCATGGACTTGACCTCAAAATGGCAGGCCTCTACTCTGAGTTCCACGAGCCCATTCCACGACTCGTGGACTGTTCTACGACTCATGGATATGACTGGTACTTGGTCAGATTTATTTTTCTGATTTTTCTGAGCTGGTTTTAAGCTTAGAATTTCTGGGGTGTTACAATATCTATCCCTTAGGATCATTCATCTTCGAATGAAGACTAAACCAGCTGAGTTTGGAGGGGAAAAGCTCCAATCCCTACCAACTTAGTTCTAAGAAGCTAAATTCTGGCTGAATTGAGTTCTAAGTTCATGAAAGCATGCTGGAAATACTGGAAGAGCTAAGGGGATATGATACTGAAACTGAAATGCATGAGATTAAACTGAGGAACTCGGGAGGAACTGTTGACACCCAATTTTTGCCTGCCACATTACAAATTAATCTTGAGCCTTTTTGAATTTTAAACAATTTTTAAAATAATTGTTTTGTAAAAAGGGATAAAACATTTTCCAAATAAGCTTTATAATAGTTCTGAGTAATAATTTGTATCTTTCATGTTTAATTACGTGGAATTTATATAAGTTTACTTAAAGAACTATTTTAGAGTTTAATTTCATAAGAAAATCCTTTTAAAGATTAAACACTTGATTTTCCTCCAAATTAATTCAAATGAGAGATTAATTGAACAAATTAATTTCATAATTATAAAAGAGGCGATTATGTGTTGAAAACAATAATTATTTTGAATTGTTTAAATTTATTAAAGCTCGAGTTTAGTTGCAATTAAGTCATCTTTATCCCTATTCTAGCCTAATTCCTTTAAATACTTTTAATCCTAGCCAAATTTCATCAATTTGCTCTCAATTTGGCTATTCCTTAAACTTAAAATGGCCACATTTTGCAAATATGGCTATATTCTAAATAGACCTTATAACCCCTTTTTCCTCCAGCTGGTTTGGGCCTACAAATTAACCGCCTAAGCCCAATACTCTTTCCCCTTTACCCGTCTGACCTGGCCCAAACCGAGTCCACCTCACCCTTATATTCCCTCTATTCACTCATCTCTCTTAACACAGATAAACCAAACAACCCCTTTTGTTCTTCATCTTCTTCTCACTCTAACAACAACAACAATGCAAACCCTAGCACCGCCTCAATGTCCAGCTCTCTCCCTCATCTCTCTGTACCCCCATAGCGTGTCAGGCACGAGATTTTGTACCAAGAAGGTACTGAAGAGGCGACGTGGAAGGAATCCACACCTCCAATTGTCCTTGCTCTCCAAAACCCCGCTCGATTTGTGCCAGATAGGGTACAAAATTCATGAGCTGTTCATCCTTATCCTCACAAATTCAAAAATCCTCAGGGAAATTCCTAAAAAATCCCTAGAAATCAGCTATCCCACATCGCTGTTTTGCTCTTAAAATCATCAAATTTCCCCCTATATAAACCCCACTGATTTCACAGTTTGGGTAAGCTGGAAGAGGGCTGAAGGAATTCTTTTGAGTCTTTTGGAGAGTCGATCTCTGGCTCACAAGAGTTCTGAAGCACTCAAGGGAATTTTCTGAGCGAAAACCTTGTCAAGACTCATTTTGAGCTTAGGTTTTTTCGCAAAGAAAATTCAAATCCTTTTTCCGGTGGTGGTGGAAGCATTCCGACAAAAGTTCGTTGTCCCGTTCGCTGCTCCAAAAGAGGTAAAACCCTCATCCTTTCTTTTTTCTTCTCTTCTTCATTTTTTTTAGTATAATATAAAGTTGTCTGTTCCTTCTTTTTTAGAAATGTTTTCTGTTGGTTTTAGGCTGGCTATGTTGTGATTATGAATTCTTTTAGAGATTTCTGGTTTTAGGCTGTTTCTTCTTGTTTAATTTGGTGTTAAGAAATTAGGAGTGTTAGCTTAAAATCTGTTCAGTTGAAGTGGTTGTTAAGTCCTAAAGTTCTTAAAATTGTCTGTTCTATTTTCTTTTTCTCTGTTCTTTCTATTTTAAATGGCTGTGTGTGTTCATGAATGACATTTGCTTGTGTTGAACTGATTAGTCACAGTTTGGGTTTCATTTTGATTTGCTTGAAAAAGACTTGAATCATTTATCGAGGGTACTGGCTATGTGAAGATTTTATATGAGTTTCTCTTTCTTTATGAGTTCCCTGTTGAGACTCAGAACTAGAGACGAGATATATCCCTTTGTGATATGTTATTCATCTCTGAAAGTTCTCATTTTAAGACCCTTCAACTGGTATCAATCTTCATTGCCTTCCCTGTGTGTGTATTTGATATGATAAGCATCATAATGTGAAGTTAAAACTAGCTAGACATACTAAGACTGTAAGTTGTAATTACGAAATATCAAGTCCTAACTGGTTGTTCTTCTTGCTTTCATCCATTGGTTATATTGGATGATGTATGATGTATGTTTCTTTCTTTGCTTCGTATGTTTCAACCTAACCAAAATGTGATTGTTTTCTCACTGTTTTAAGCGATTCAATAGGGTCCTAGGCTGTTTTCCTTTTGAACGAATCATATGATTATTGTTATTTTGCCATGAATCATCATAAGTTCAGTAAATGTTCTCAAGAGCATCTATTGTTCTTTTTGTTTTCATCTAGTCGAAGTCAATTTCTAATGATTTATTTTTAGCTCCTTAAAAAGCTCAGTTGTTTAGGCATACCACAACCTCCTAAATGCTCTTTCTTTTAAATTTACTGGGCAATTTGAACAGAAGTGCATCTGTTGGAATTTTGATTTGACAGTAAACTTGGTCTTATGGTCTTGTTTGGCTCGTTGATTGTTCACTTCTTTCCTCTTTGAATTCACGGATGAGGAAGGTTGCTACTACACTTTTTTTAATCCATTCCTTTGGGTGAAACATGATATCTTCTAAATGGGTTGCATACCCAAATATCTCGTGTGATGATTAGCTGCCCTTAGCGTGTTTATAATAGTTCAATCCCTGCTGCATATGTTATACGCCCAAATTACACTTCAATTAAGAAGCGTAAGCGGTCGCTGTCAAATATAGAACCCAACTAAGGTTGGGGTCGATCCCACAGGGAATAAGGTGCAAATTAAGTCATTAGTGAATTAGATGACTAATAATCAATAGTTTCCGGTAAATGGGGGGTTTGTATGGATCAAATTTTGATTGTTTCAAATAAAAAATTGCAAGTTCTAACGAGTAAAATTCAGTAGAAGAGGTGAACTAGGGTAGTGTTCACCATGACGTCGTAACAATTTCTACTCAAAGCTTAACCGGGTTCTTTCTATATGTATATCACGATGTGATTGAATTAATGGTATCATCTAAACGTTTCTCAACCAAATAGACGAATTTCCTTTTCAATTCTCTCGAACTTAAAAAGGTGAAATTTCTTATTTCAATCCTAAACATCAAGTAGATTAATCTAGTTACAACATTAATCATAAGACGAGAGTTGGTAGTCTCGAATCCTCGTAGTTAATCAAATTTCCCGGTTTTAATCTCTTTGTTCAAGCAAATCAAACCTAGGTATGTTATAATGTTTGCAACCATTAGAAAATGTAAATAACGAATGATTAACAACGTGACAACATATAAATTGAACCCTACGTTACCCGGAATCTATATTGTAACTTTTGCCATGGCTCCCACAACCCTAGTTGTGAGAAATTAGCTACTCATGCTATTAAAGAAATAGAAGAAAATCATATTCATAATAAGAGAAGGATTCTTACAAATAGTATGAAATTTACTTCAATTATCCAAGAACAAGCAGCCAAAAATCCCAAGAGTAATCGAAGAAGAAGAAAGAAACGTGTATGTCATATTTTTCTCTCCAAAAGTCGCTCAAAAATAGTCTCTAGAAATATTGGGTAATCCATATAAAATAACCCTAACACTGGGTATTTATAGCAGTCCAGGAAATAAAGTCCAAAAATAGAATTTTGTGAATTCCGCGTCGCATTGAAGGGTCGCCTGACGGACCGTCACGCATGTGACTGGCCATCACTTGAGCCGTCACTGCTAAACAGTGAGCTTCCAGGAAAATTCTTAGGTAAGTCGTCCAGCAGGTGACGACTTACAGCTTTATATGCATTTTATGATAAATTTTCAGGTAAGTAGTCACCTGCTCGACGACTTACATGTATATAGGGTAAAAACGCATTTGAGGAGTGCGTTTTATCTTGGTGGCTTAGGTGACGGTCTGTCAGGTCAGTGACAGGCCATCAGATGGGCCGTCACTCCTAGGCAGTGCTCGACGACTTGCTGTCTCGTCCTGGAGGCCTGGCTGACGGCCAGTCACAGGTGTGTCAGTCAGTCATGCCAGCCGTCAAGCTTAACCAGTTGAGGTTTTTGAACATTTTTTCTTCCGTTTCTATCTCTAGCTCTATTCCCTGCAAATAGAACAATAAAACATCAAAACCCACAAAAGTTACTTGAAAACTCGCGAGTATTCTTAGTTAAAGGAGTCAAATATGCCGTAGAATCCCGGCACATCAACACCCTCAACTTAAAACGTTCTCTTGTCCTCAAGCAACATGACAACAAAAACAAAATGATGACTCAACTAAGAATACGAACACATATCTCTAGCAAACCATGGTCATTCAATAGTTTATTAAATTTAAATCAAGCCCCCGGTAGCACACAAATGTATGAAATGCTAACTTGCAAGGATCCAAATGTGTCATTCCGATATGATAGAATATTCTACATACACACACAACAGTTATCCCAACAGTCAATAGATAATATAGAAATCTCGGTGCCCTCACCACAAAGAAGTCCCACACACAAGATTTGGGATTAGGTAAGGCGCTCACACTCATAAACAATTTCAAACAATGCACATGCGATGCCATAAGCTTGCCCTTGCTATTCTATTTCAGTTTTTCTTTTTTCAGAAAGCCGCTCAGGATCACTACAGGACTTGTTTTGGCTTGTAATGAGGCTTCGGGTGCAGGTAGGATACATTTGGGGAATAGTGACTAAACCCTTCTTGGAATCACCGACCTTCTATTTCCACTTAACTTTACTTCGTCCATCCTTATTCACCTTTTTATCCCCTTCTTTCTAGCTACAGGTGCGACCTCTTTATTTTGACAATTCTTTTTCATCTCTTTTTCGTTTCTTTTTCTTTATTTTCTTAGGCACACACCTGAAATTTTCATTCTATCCACAACAAATCTTGTCCATCCTATTTTTCTTATCATTTACCTCTATAGTAGCCACCCTCAACTTAGGCTGATTGCCTGAGTTGAGGTGCACGATGTCCAAGGAAGGACCAGGGTCAAGATAGGGATTCAAAGTTAAAAAGAAACGGTGACAGATTATTGAAAGAATAGGGTCAATTATGGCTCAAACAGGGATCAAAGGGATTATTTGCATTTGGACGGTCTTATAGGCTAAGTGGACTGCACACAAAAAGGGCATGTGATACTTTCCTAAGCGACCAACTTCAAGCTTAACAAAATAGACCGGGCAAGTTCTAGATTCATGCACAGAGTAAGAGTTTATAACAATAAGATCACACACACTTGGCACCAAGAAACCATACCACTATCAACTATCAAAACAATAGCTCGGCTTAAGCATAATTATTACAATCACAACCACACAATGACATTCAAGGATCCAGAACAGTCAATTGTTTCAAGCATAAGTACAAAATCAACTTTTTCAGAGGGGGCTCCTTTTAGTTCAACTTTACAAAAAGCCATGCTTGCTATAAACACCAGAAAACAACATAATTTTTTTTTAAAATGACAACCTAAACATGCCAGTTCTACTAGATAGCACACCGAAGGGAAAAGAAACACGGCAACAAAAACCCTCGGTGGTGAAAGACTCACAGGTATCCCAACACCCTCAACTTAGACTCATGCATTGTCCCTAATGCATACATGTGAAAGCTAAAACTGTGAGAGAAAGAAATACCTATGAAGCCCATAGGACTCAGAGTCTGGCATGATGTTGGAGACCGCCAGGGTCTCCAAAGCAGGAGCAATCGCTGGAATAGGTGCAAGCGACATCATCCTGTTGAGCTCCAACTTTCTCTTTTATCGGCTCCTCTGTTAGTCGAGATAACTTCTTTACTCTTTCTAACTCTTTTTCTTTGCTGGTTCTCTTGCGGTGTTTTATTTTCCTTGATTTGTTCTCACCGCCTTCCTCTATAGGTTTCTCTTCTTGCGATCCCAACACCATTCTCATAACAACTACGGTCTCAACAAAACTCTTCTCCTCAGTATGCACATCCGTAGGGGCTTCATCAATAACATTGATAACCAAGACCACCCTCATGTCTCTTGGTGGCTTCATCAATTTACACACATCAAACTTGACCAATTCATTGTTTAATCTGAATGTCAATTCATTTCTTTCCATGTCGACCAACACTCTTGCAGTGGCTAACAATGGTCGTCCCAAGATTATGGGAACTTCAAAGTCCACTTCATAATCTAAGATTACAAAGTTAGCTGGGAATATAAACTTACCAACCTTTACCAGCACATCAGACAATATTCCCACCGGTCGCTTTACTGAACGGTCAGCCATTAACACCCTCATGGTAGTTGGTTTAAGAGCTCCCAAACCCAATTGTTTATAGACTGCTAGCGGCATCAAGTTGATGCTAGCACCAAGATCACATAAGGCTTTTTCAAAGTTGAATTTCCCAATAGTACAGGGAACAGTAAAAGCACCTGGATCTTCTTTCTTTTCCACTAACGATCTTGAAGAAATAGCACTGCAGTGGTGGAGGTTATCTTCTGGTTCAAAGCTCACTGACCTCTTCTTGGTAATCAATTCCTTCATGAACTTGGAATATCCGGGCATTTGTTCAAGAGCGTCCACCAGTGGGATGTTCACTGATATCTGCTTGAGCATGGTCGTGAAATTTAGGAACTTGCTATCTCCCACTTTCTTCTTCAACCGTTGTGGGAAAGGAGGCGGTGGCCGAGGCATTATAGTTGGAAGTTTTTCAACTTCCTTGCTTTTATCCGTGAGCCTTTGAGTAGCATCCTCTACCACATTATCATCCGCAACATCACCTTTCTGAGTCTGAATTACCGGATGTGATTCCGATAATGTTTTACCGCTTCTCGTAGTGATCGCCATACAACTCCCATCATTCCTTGGGTTTTGAATGGTGTCACTCGGCAAGGTACCTGTATTCCTCTGATTTAGAGACGCCGAGATTTGACTCATTTGTTGCTCTAACTGCTTAATTGATGTGGAATGTGAATCCACTACCTGACTCATTGCTGATAATTCAGTCCTCATCTTCTTTACCCCGGAGTCAGTAGATTCCACCTTCAACAACATCTTCACCATCATATTCTCCAATTTGAACGTCCCTGTCTCGTTGCTAGCTCTTTCTCGATTACCAGGTGGTACATACAACCCACCTATATCAGTTTTATTCTTCCAGTTCCCCTGATCATGATCTCTGTAGCCAGCTTTTTCAAAGTAGTTGTCCTTCTGATAGTTCCGACCTTGGTTTCCCTGACCATTGGCCTGGAAACCCCCCAAATAATTAGCCTCCTCATCAGATTCAAACTCTGCTTCTCTACCTTGGGAACCCACAACTTTCACTTTCTCCATACCTCCTAACAACAAATGTTTTATCAGTAGGTCCATTTGCGTTTTTAGATGGGCCATATCTTGGTCCCGCTCTTCCTCTTTCCTGTGCTGTTCCACTGACATACTGACTGCATAAGTGCTAGTAGCCACCTCTGTATCCCGTGTATGCCAGGCCCTGTTGGTTTTAGTGAGCCGATCCAAAATAGCTGTGGCATCGATAAAGGTAAGACCCATAAACGCTCCACCTGCTGCATTATCCAGTGTCGGCTTGATAGCCGAATTCAGTTCCCTGTAGAATGTTTACATTAGGAAATTGTCGGTCAACTGATGCTTCGGGCATTGTGTCAGCTTCTTCTTGAACCGCAACCAAGTCTCATGTAAAGCCTCATGAGGTTGTTGTCTGAAATTGCTAATTTCATCCCTCAACTGTATCATCCTAGAGGGAGGAAAGAACCTTTCTAGGAAAGCTCCTTTCAACTCTCCCCAGGTTGTGATAGAGTCGGGGGTTAGCTCTGTCAACCATAACGCTGCCTCATCAGACAGAGACAACGGAAATAACCTGAGCCTGATCGCTGTCTGACTTACTCTAGGCAATTCGAACGACTTGCAGATGCTCATAAAATTCATCAGGTGCCTGTTGGGGTCATCACCAGCCACACCACGAAACAACCCTCTCAAATTCAACATTTGAATCATTGTGCTAGTAATGTTGAACTTGACCCCGGGCGCTAGCGGAGGAAGAATAATGGCGCTCGTAGCACCAACTCCATCCAAGTCGATATCCTCATCATTCAAGTGATGCTGAGCCTGTTGTTTTGCAGCGAGCCTTGCTGCCTCCTGCTGTTGTGCATTCATAGTTTGCCTTAGCGTTCTTGCGAGCTCGGGGTCGTAGGGTAATATTGGTTCACCCGAGCATCGGGTACTTCGCATGCATAACTCTGTACCCCGTAACAAACAAAAACAACAAATAAAAGTAAAAGCAGGAAATATGACTAAGAGTCAAATAAACACACTGGACTTAATAAACAACCGTATTCCCCGGCAACGGCGCCAAAATTTGATACGCCCAAATTACACTTCAATTAAGAAGCGTAAGCGGTCGCTGTCAAATATAGAACCCAACTAAGGTTGGGGTCGATCCCACAGGGAATAAGGTGCAGATTAAGTCGTTAGTGAATTAGATGACTAATAATCAATAGTTTCCGGTAAATGGGGGATTTGTATGGATCAAATTTTAATTGTTTCAAATAACAAATTGCAAGTTTTAACGAGTAAAATTCAGTAGAAGAGGTGAACTAGGGTAGTGTTCACCATGACGTCGTAACAATTTTGACTCAAAGCTTAACCGGGTTCTTTCTATATGTATATCACGATGTGATTGAATTAATGGTATCATCTAAATGTTTCTCAACCAAATAGACGAATTTCCTTTTCAATTCTCTCGAACTTAAAAAGGTGAAATTTCTTATTTCAATCCTAAACATCAAGTAGATTAATCTAGTTACAGCATTAATCATAAGACGAGAATTGGTAGTCTCGAATCCTCGTAGTTAATCAAATTTCCCGGTTTTAATCTCTTTGTTCAAACAAATCAAACCTAGGTATGTTCTAATGTTTGCAACCATTAGAAAACGTAAATAACGAATGATTAACAACGTGACAACATATAAATTGAACCCTACGCTACCCGGAATCTATATTGTCACTTTTGCCATGGCTCCCACAACCCTAGTTGTGGGAAATTAGCTACTCATGCTATTAAAAATAGAAGAAAATCATATTCATAATAAGAGAAGGATTCTTACAAATAGTATGAAATTTACTTCAATTATCCAAGAACAAGCAGCCAAAAATCCCAAGAGTAATCGAAGAAGAAGAAAGAAACTTGTATGTCGTATTTTTCTCTCCAAAAGTCGCTCAAAAATAGTCTCTAGAAATATTGGGTAATCCATAAAAAATAACCCTAACACTGGGTATTTATAGCAGTCCAGGAAATAAAGTCCAAAAATAAAATTTTCGGAATCTCGCATCGCGTTGATGGGTCGCCTGACGGACCGTCACGCATGTGTCTGGCCGTCACTACTAAACAGTGAGCTTCCAGGAAAATTCTCAGGTAAGTTGTCCAGCAGATGATGACTTACAGCTTTATATGCGTTTTATGACAAATTCTCAGGTAAGTCGTCACCTGCTCGGCGACTTACATGTATATAGGGTAAAAACGCAATTGAGGAGTGCATTTTATCTTGGTGGCTTAGGTGACGGTCCGTCAGGTCAGTGATGGGCTATCATATGGGCCGTCACTCCTAGGCAGTGCTCGACGACTTGCTGTCTCGTCCTGGCGACCTAGCTGACGGCCAGTCACAGGTGTGACGGTCAGTCATGCCAGCCGTCAAGCTTAACCAGTTGAGGTTTTTGAATATTTTTTCTTCTGTTTCTATCTCTAGCTCCATTCCCTGCAAATATAACAATAAAACATCAAAAACCACAAAAGTTGCTTGAAAACTCGCGAGTATTCTTAGTTAAAGGCGTCAAATGTGCCGTAGAATCCCGGCACACCAACATGCTTTCTCTAGAGTCACTGGATCCCTTTGTTTGCATTTTGCTCCAATATGCTTGTGTTCATTCTACACTTTGCTTATTCAAATTTAGTGTATTAGAACTGGTTATTGGATATACTCTAATCTCCCTCTTTCATGTTAATCTCTTCAAAACAATCCGTGGTTAAATGATAATGTGATTCATGTTTGATTCACATAGGAATTCCCTTTGAGTTTTAAAAGAACGAGGTCTGTAAATTATTGCTTCAAAAAATGGATCTGCATGTTTGTCTTAACTGTTGGTTCATTGTGTATATCATGATAATTTGGGTACATTTTTTCATTCTCCGGAGGTGCATCTACCATGTTTAGTTGCTAAATGGCTAGTTCCAATCCGAGTGGACAAGGCTTGTTTGTAGGCAATAACTCTATTTGTTTAAATTTGATATATTAAGGTTGGTGTTTGGATAATTTCTAATTCTTTTCCTTTGTTCTATGCTACATGAAACTGCCTCGAGTCCAATATGGATTCCCCAAACCTCCTTCGCATTTTTCGTTGGGCTGTGACCCAACACCTCATCCTCGTCGAGTTAACCCGCAAAATTGGAAGCTGATGTCTGTCCGAGAAAATAAATAGGCAAAAAGCCCATAAAAAATAAGTCAGCAGCAACAAAGCATAACGGAAATGGGCCAAGCCCATAGGAACGTGACATCAACGGATCCAACAAAAAGAAATGGACTAAATTCGAAGAAAAGTGGGCCAAAAGCCCAAAGAGATATTAAAATTAGGACAGATTTATTGGACAAGAGTCCAAACCGATTAAGCTAAAGCTTAATTATCTTCTCTTCTCTTTATTATTTATTTGTGTTAGTTAAACTTATTATGTATAATTTGGACTAACATTTGACTTAGTTGGATTTTCCCCAAAAGAAGAACATTTCATGTTTTAAAATGTCTTGGTGAAACAGTTTTCTTCATATGTTTAAATTGCCTTTGACTCTAAGGATAATTTAGCATGTTTCCTTCCTTTAAACCAGTTCTTCATAAATCAATTTTAACATTCCAATTTTTTCCTTATCAAATTGTATTCATTATGCTTTCCTAAATCAAAATGAGAAATTTTCCAAAGCTAAAAACAAGATGTTTTCTAAATCAAGTCAAAACAAAAAATCTCTTTCAAAAGTTAGTCAAAATAAATTAGTTTTTCAAACAAGTCCGGACAACCGCGAGTTAGCGGATATTTCGAATGCCTTTAAACCCTTCTCGAAACATTAATTTGAACCCTTACCCAAAATCTCTTAACTTTTAAAGTTATATCTGTTTTGACTTTAAAAGATTTTTATAAGTTTTTCTTGGTTTTACTTTATAAAACCAAGTGTCGACTCTTATTTTATTTAATTGAAAACGTTTTTGAAACTTTAATTAGATTTTCGAAATGATTTTCAAGAAAGTCATTTTTTCTCGTAAAACAGAAATAGCGACTCCAATGGGAATAATTCAACTAGGTTCTAACCTCATTGTTTGCATCTAACTTATTTGACTAACTATTCAGATTGTAATAATTAGTAAACTTTATTGCTTTCCTTATTTGCTTACTTTTCCGCAAAATATAAATTGTTCATGACATTTTCTGCCTCTCTTGGCAAAGCATTAGAATGCATTAGGGGTAAAAAGACGATTACGCAAGTATTTATGATCGTTCTTAACAAAACACATAATTTTCAAAACAGACAAGTGAAGTAGTTGACCCGCGGTCGGTTAACGGTCACTTATTGTTTTACCCTTGGTTGTCCGCCTGAGTTCCTGGTCAATTTTGAAACCTATTCTAGAAACTCAGGATAGAGCAAAACCAAATCCCAAAATAGGCATTGACATAAGATGTCTTAATATCCAAGGGATATTAAGTCCATTAGTAAGACCACCTTGTGTTCGAAAGGTCCCACGACCCGAAAGAACAATCATCCCCTACGTGCTCAATTGAAGGATGTGATGTTGAATTGTACGAACCATTGTCCCTCGGGATTGGGATATATTTAGAGAGTATTTTATTTTTGAAGATTGTCATCCGAAAGGCGTTTGGAATTTGCAAGAAGTCCGAGA
The DNA here is from genome assembly GCA_003996215.1 of Jaltomata sinuosa. Lineage (NCBI taxonomy): Eukaryota > Viridiplantae > Streptophyta > Magnoliopsida > Solanales > Solanaceae > Jaltomata > Jaltomata sinuosa. The sequence goes on along the minus strand of QJPP01002802.1, from coordinate 241,640 downwards.
AGTTCGAGGACAAAGGACCAGCCACGGCGGACTAGTTTAGGATTGTACCCCTGCGCGGGACTGATTTTGATGTACATTCCCTTTTTCCCTCGATATTGTACCCTCATTTCATTTTTCTAATAGATATGTATAAATATATTTTAGGGCAATGGAATGTTTACAAACGACATACATATCCTTCAATTCGTTAGGCCTACCTTTAGTGTAAAAAGGTCACATATCCGTATAGGACGCGCTATGAACTATTATGTGATATAACTGTCTTACGTGCTTATGTGCGTTGCTCAAATTAAAGGTGAATTGATCCACTCCTATATTTTTAGAACCCATAGGCAGGATAAATGCCCACCGTGTAAAATTCGACTAAAATCGCTCTTGGAGTTCTTCAAGTTTCCCTAGAAAAAAAATCCAAAAACTTCTTAAAACCCTTTTAAGTCTTGTTCAGAAGATGAACTTACCATATCCAAACTATATCCTTTTAGGGTCCGTCCCTTATCCTTAAGAAATTTTCATTTTCCTACTTCGATAAAATTACCGAAGGATTCAGAAGATACTTTAAGTGATGAAGACTCGACAAGTTAAATCTCCTGGTGGAATCTCCCTACCCCAAAATCGATCCTGTCAGTCGAACCCTCAAGCCAATAAAATACCCATGGATCAATTTGCCTTGATGAAAAGAAACTTTATGTGTTTCTTCCCGATCGGATATCTTGTATTGTTTATCACTAACGGGACCTAACATATTGGCCTTTGAGTTGTTTTACTTTAACAGGTAATAGAAATTAATCTGTGTTGGCAAAACTGGCCGAACATCCCTACTTCACCCTCTCAAAGGCACAAATAGATTCCTCCGCTAACCTTTGCTTCGCTAAGGGTATGATGACTGACAGTGAGGAAGAAAATGTTTTGACTGTAAGAGATAATATTATCGCCAAACAGAAGGAAATGATTGCAAAGCTTGCAAGATAATTGGAAAAGATGCAAGAAGAAGTACAGAAGGCGAAAGATATGTCTAGCTTGGCTATCGCTGCCAACACCCCGACTCTGGGTAACTTCCAGCCTCCTCTCCGAATCCCTCCGCTCAACTCCCTATTGACTGAAAATCAGCCAAGAGTTATCCCTTCCTCCTCTATTCCCGGACCTTCCAACGAGCCTCTCTCCTCTAATCCTCCTCATATCGGATCCTCGTATCAAATTCATACTCCTCCTGTCCAACACACTAACCAAAACAATAATCCAAGTGCCTACAATCCACAAAACCTCCCTTCAAATTACCAAAATACTCCACCAAATGCCTACAACTCCCAGAATAACCATCCCAATGTCACTAATCAGCAGAACTATAACCCCATGTACCTAAATGCCATTCCACATACCCAGCCTCCACTTGTCCAAAACCCAGTACCTTCTGCTTTTCATGATATGATAGAATCATACACCGCTCTCCCGAAAAGCCCCGAGCTTGACCACTAAGAGGAGAAAGAGAAAGAGTTAAGGGCAGCGAAAAAGAAGCGTGATCGTGACATGGATAAAATGAAAGAAGATATAGCTAGGATCAGAGAGTTTCGGGGTCGTCTTATGAGAAAGGCTATGACTACGATATCTCTGTATCCATCTAGAGATGGACTTGCCAGATAGATTTAAGATTCCCAAGTTCGAGACTTTAACGGTGTTGGAAATCTCGAGGACCATTTGAGAAGCTACTGCGACCAAATGGTCGGTGCTCGGAAGAACAATGCTCTGCTAATGAGACTGTTTAGTCGAAGTCTGAGCGGAGAGGCTTTGGAATGGTTCACCTCTCAAGAACTAAAGAAGTGGTCCAAATGGAGTGATCTGACCCGATACTTTGCTCAAAGGTTTGCATATAACGTGGAAGTTATCTTGGATCGATACTCTCTAGGTCACATCAGGCAAAAATCAAATGAGGACTTTCGAGATTATGCCTATCGGTGGCAAAAAGAGGCAATGAGAGTTCAACCTCCTATGACCGAAGAGGAGATAAGCGCGGTGTTTATGCTCTCTCAAGAGTCAGAATTCTATGACAAAATGATATCAGCAGTTAAAGAAAAATTCGCCGACCTAGTTAAGATTGGTGAAATTGTCGAAGAGGGTCTTTGTAGCGGCAGATTACCAAAGCCTTAGCATCCCCAGGATCAGAAGGGTTTCCCATGAAAAAGAGGGAAGAAGTGTCTTCGGTATCCTCTAGTCCTAGCCCGAGATCACGGAAACCTTTCAGGGCCAACTACAAAAAATCACTTGTTCCAACAACCCCTCCCCCAGCTTCACAAAACCCTCAACCGATTTACTATACTCAGCCTATTTACCAGACTCCACAATCAAATGTGCAGCCCATATACCAAACTCTACAACCAAATGCGCAACCCACTTACCAAGCTCCTCCCCAGAACTTCCAAGTGTATGAAAAGGCTCCCAAGAACCAAAATAATCATCAGGTTCCTCCTCCCGCCAATGCTAATCTCCCTCACCCAAATTTGGAAAAGAAAGCTCCTCGTACTTTCACCTAGTTAGTTGAAATCAAAAACTCAGTTATATGAGAGATTGAAGGCTGCCGGATTTATCCAGCCCATTCCATCCAAACCTGCAAATCCTGACTCTCGTTTATTCAGGGCTGACCGACATTGTGCTTATCATTCCGGAGGATTTGGACATAAAATCAAAGATTGCATTAACCTGAGGCACAAAATTCAGGATTTGATTGATCAAAGAGTGGTCACACTACAAACAACACTGCCAAATATTAATAACAACCCGCTCCCGAATCACGGAGGAGCCTTTATTAACATGATAGAGGGTGATGAAGAATGGGTTGTGAGAAAGTCAATAGTGTCGGTTAGCCCTAAAAAGCAGGAAATGCCAAAAAAAGCTATAGCTACTTTGAGTATTGCTGAACTACCCGTTGAAGGATTAATGCGCAACAAGGCCTTGCATATCACTGTCAAATGTCAAGAGAAGATTATAAATAAAGTTTTGATTGATGATGGTTAAGGTCTGAATATTTGCCCACTATCCACAGTCACTCAGCTAGACTATGATCCAGAAAAGGTTCACCAAAGCAGAGTAAATATAAGAGCCTTTGACGACGGTCAAAGAGTCACTATCGGGGAAATCAGCCTATACATCCAAATAGGACCTATCGAGTTTCGCACAAAGTTCCAAGTCATGGATATTACCACCAGCTACAACTTGCTTTTAGGAAGACCATGGATCCACGAAGCTGGAGCCGTGCCATCAACTTTGCATCAAATGGTAACGTTCATCTTGGAGGAACATGAGGTGGTGATTCATGGTAAAGGGAGTCGCCTAAGCCGCTCTAATGGTTGTGTCCCTGTTATTGAAAACATCCCGAGGGGAACTAATTTCTACATCGTAGAGATTGTAAATGCCACCAGAGAGGATCTTTCTCCTCAAATTCCCATACCACCCACCTATAAAATGCTTGCAACCACGATGCTTAGGAGCGGATATGAGCCAAGTCTCGAGTCAGGATGGGGTTCTGACGGTACAATTGAACCCTTGAATATCCCTGGACAATTGACCAGGCATGGACTAGGGTATGTGGCCCAAAAAGACAAGGCAAGAGTCGAAGAGAAGAAGCAGACGGGACCGCCTAAGGTACTCCCTCACTCATATCAGTCATTTCCAGTGCGTATTAGTCCTCAAAGAGACGGGTTAGAGGACGGTATTGGAAAGCTGTTAGAAGAGTGCAATGCTATAACAGAAGAAACCTTTAAAGCAACCATGATTAGGGATGCCAAGCCCGGCGAAAAGCTATAGAACTGGGCCACAACTCCCCTCGTAACTCTCCACTTGTCTGGGTAGAAAAAGACTCTATTTTATGAGAAAATCGGTGATGGTCCGGATGAGGCTCTGTTACCCACCCTTTATGTTTTCAATTTCTCGTACTACTTTACTGCTTCCAAGAGGCACAGACCCACATTCACACGGGTTATAGCCATAATTTATAAATATTTTTGGATTTCAAATGAAAGCCTCCCGTATTCTAAAAACCTTTGTTGTTTATCTTATTTACTTGGTACCAACTAACTTGTTTTGTTTATGGTTTTAGTAATAATAACTTAAAACTTGCCACTGTCATGTCATGTCAAAAGCTTAACAAATAAACCAAGCTAGACGATAATCATTTTGAAGGGTATGTTGAAGAAATCATGGTTCTGTAACGAACAACCAAGAAGTCTAAGAACTTTGAAAATGAGAAGAGGCCCCACCTAAAAGATTTTGAGGTGGTCAATCTGGGAAACAACGGTCAAGTTAAAGAAATCAGCATCAGTGTTCATTTGTCAAAGGTACAAAAGGAAGAACTTATCAGTCTACTCAATCCATACATCGATATCTTTGATTGGTCCTACATTAATAGGATGAGAATGAGCACAAACACCATCTCCCAAAATTCATTGGTCAATCCCGAGAATGGACAATTAATCTTTCCCTCCCACGAGACAAAGGAAAATTTACGCCTAATTGGCAAGGCCCGTATGTTGTCCAAAAAGTGTTATTCAGAGGAGCTTTAATTCTGTCCGAGATGGATGGCCAAGTGTGGACTAAACCGATCAATTCTGATGTTGTGAAGAGATACTATGCCTGAGGATAGTTTTTCTTTAATTTTCTTGTCCTGTAGTGGCACTATCTGATTGTAATTGCTCTTATGCTTTGTAATAGCTTAAAAATGTCCCGTCCTCTTTGTACGAACTACATTTGACCTGAATTCTCAAGAATGAGATACGTACGCGGCCTGTGTCGGCTTCAGTCAACCCCTTAGGAAAATTTATCTTTCCCTTTATCTTGAACTACGTCTGACCTGAATTCTCAAGAATGAGATACGTAGGCGGCCTTTGTCGGCCTCGGTCACCCCTTTATTTATTTCCAACATTCTCCCACTTCAAGTGTGGGAACTACATTTGACCTGAGTCCTGCCTCAACGGGATACGTCGGCGCCATAACAACTCGGTCATATCACCCAGGAAATGGAAACTAGGGCAGAATTTTTGAGAAAGGAATCTCGAAAATTCAAAAGGCAAAGATCGTCTCCAACAAATCGGAATACAGAATATGCCAAAAGAGCAACCAAAAAAAATATCGAGAAAAAATCTCGTAATTCCCATAGAGTCTCAAGTCCCTTGCCAATGGAGTGAGATTCATCGCAAAACCTCTAACTAGGGCAGAAATTTTGAGGAAAGACCTCAAAATTTCAACCAAGCTTAATCCAGGAGTTCACAATTAAACTTCAAAAAGCTCCCCAGCACCGAGAGATCAGAGTCTACTTTAGAAATCCCTAGTTATAGCAAGTCCGAGGTGGATTAATCCCCAGCTATGACAGATTCTCAAAAGATCATTTCTAACTCCCCAGCTAGGACGATGAAAGATCTCTAGAGTCCGCCAACAATATATCAGAAACGTCAAGGCCTCGAGTGAAGGACATTCGTTGAGCTAGCACATGACATGACGGGCAAAGACCTTTCCAAACTATCTTTTTCAAAGCTTTGTTTTCCAAAAGGCTTGTTCAAAAATCTTTGCAAAAGGTTTAGTTTTACTCCTTTTAATTTTGACTTTGTCTTATGTCTACCGTGACTCAGAGAGTCGAGAACGATGAGTACCCGAGAGTGGGAAGTACCCAGAAAAGACAAAGCAAGGAGCAGAAGATCGAAGGAGGTCAACACAGATCAGTTTCACCAAAAACTAATAATTTTTCTGTGGATGCAGGTTGTCTTAAAAAGTATGTTATAAATTAGTGAAAGCCCCTCATTATCCAACGCATTCAAAGAAATGCAATAAGACTAGATGCCTCAAAATTAGGGATAAAAGCTGAGACGATGGGTAGAATCTAAAGAGGCAAAAGCCCCTAGAACGAGCAAATCTTCTTGTAGTTTGCAAGAGCTACTAAGTAAAGAGAGATTGATAGCATCCTCAAGTCTCCAAGAAGATCAGGACATTTTGGTCAACCTCAAATTAGGACACCAGATGAGAGATCGACGATGTTCTTTGCCAATCCCCAGCAAGTCAAAAATCACCACGAACAGACAATGTTCAAAAATGGTATTTATGGCTATCCCCTGAAATGGGCACGATCATTTCCTTCACATTTGAAATAAAGTTGTTTTGATTAGCTTCATAGATGTTGTCTTTAAAGTTTTTCAAGTTTGACTGTGGTCGTTAGTAAAAGCGACGCTGTGTCTACTAACTGTTTGCCTTGAGCACAGGTACACAAAAAGCAGTCAACAAGACAACATAAAAAATCAAAGGTGATATTTTCTACCACTGCTACGCATGTCATTTCACGATCATCCACATCATTATCATATTTGCATGTCCAGAGGACCATGCCAAGAGGGCCATGTCATATTTGCATGTCAAGAGGACCATGCCGAGAGAGCCATGTTATATTTGCAGGTTAAGAGGACCATGTCAAGAGGACCATCATCATCATCATCATTAAATATCGAAGACATAATACTCTACCAGCCGGTTTCAAAGAGGATGACCTTCAAAGGCGTCCTTAAGTCGCACTGGTTGTGCGGGATCGACCCAATAACATATTTGTATCCAACATCGCGTAAGATGGATGAGTCTAACGTTGAGGATATTTTCATTTGCATATTTATGCCGTAGATATTTATGCATCCTTATCATTATGCCAAATCAGGCATCTAGCATATTTATATCCGATATCTCGTAAGACAGAGGAGTTTGATGTTGAGGGTATATTTGCTTCTTTACTATGTCAAATCTGGCATTCTGCATATTTATATCCGATATCACGTGAGATGGATAAATATGACGTTGAGGATATTATTATTATTATGCCAAGTTTGGCATCCAGCATATTTGCATCCAACATCGCATGAGACAGAAGAGTCTAACGTTGAGCATGTATTTGCTTCCTTATTATTATGCCAAGTCTGGCATTCAATATATTTATATCCGATATCATGTGAGATGAAGGAGTCTGACGTTGAGGATATTTATGCACCCTTATTAGAGACAACAAAGTCTCGCTCTGAAGTATGCTTATACATACAAGCATCGATCGCTAGAAGAGGCAACTATATTTGATCGTGTGGCAAAGGATTTGTCACCCCCGGTAATCAAATATCATTTCCTATCGAGATTAAAAGCATATAATCTGAGGGATGTCTGCCAGATGCCATCCAAATCAGACGATAAATCGGATTTCTTAAAATTGGAAGGCCAAAGGTCATCTGTAAGCCACAACGATGTCTGAAAATGGATAGCGTGCAAGATTGCCCAAAAACTTGACAGACTAAGAGTTATCTGTAAGACGTAGCGATATCCAAAACTGGATAGTGTGAAAGATCACCTGAAGATTAAAAGTTCAAGGGTAATGCGTAAGTCACAATAATATATGCAATTGGATAAAGTGCAAGACTACCAAAAATTAACAGTCCGAGAGTTATCTATAAACGATGACATATCCACATTGATATTGTGCAGGACTACCCAAAGGCTAGCAATTCAAGGGAAATCTGTAAGTCGCGTTACATCCAAGATCGGATAAAAGTACGGGATTACCCAAAAAACTTGCAATTTGAAGCATCTGTAAGCCGCCTCTATCCAAAGTCAGATGATGTGCAAGATTACTCGAAGTTGACAAATTAAAGGCATCTGTAAGCTGCCTCAATCCAAAGTCGGATGATGTGCTAGATTACCCAAAGCCTGATAATTCAGGGAATATCTGTTAGTCGCATCGATATGGATGATGTGCAAGACTTACCCCAGAGGCATATGCAAAGACTACTGTCAATAGCCACGAAGGCTATCACATTCAAGAGAATACCGCAAACGGTTGCAAGGACCGTCACGTCAAATGGCCACGAAGGTCGTTATACTCAAAAAACTGCCACGAAGGTAATCCTATTCAATAGCTACGAGGTCTATCATATTTTCATCATAAAAATCACTATTTTCTAAGACAGATACAGGAAAAGACGATATTTGATTCAAAAAGCAACCAAACGGGAAAAAAGAGGTACAAAGTTATCTTTCCCTATTGAATTGCTTTACTACTAACCATCTTGTTTCAAAACATTACCGAAAACATCTGAGAGGATGAAAATCTCAAACCAGCATAACAGGTACAAAATACGTCAAAAAGACATCACAACACGAGATTTGAACGTAACTCAAGGATAAGGTATAGCAAAGAAACTACCTCTCCAAATGAAATTATGTTACTACTAATAATTTTGTTTGAGATGTTGTCGAGAGCAACCGAGAAGGATGAAATTCTCAAAGCAAAACCACAGGTGCGGACTACACCAAAAGGGACGCATCAAAATGTTGAACTTTTTCTTAGCAGCAAATCGGGATATAGTTCGAAGAGGAATACCAAACTCTTTGGATGCGAGCTGAGGAATGACTTTCACCGCCATCAAACTACACCCCTGTCATAAGGAATGTGGGTATTTCCTATCTTTGGGTCTTAGTTTCGCATCCAGGGTATTTTCTAACTCACGCTGGAAGCAATATTCCTTCTTTTCAAATATGGGTGATAATACACCTCGAGCTTTGGAAATTATGTCCAGGTAAAATCTTACTTATGGGTGTGAAGAGCTCCACATTCATAGTTGAGAGGTTACAAGCTATAGCTCAATTATTCGTCACTCATCCCGAGCCAAAGGTTGTCTTAACATAAAAATTATCTTTTCCACCAATTGAGTCAAACTACAAGCAGCCTGATTCCCCGAGTCTTGGGATATGTAGGCGGGCTCTATGTTGAAAACTCAGCTGCATTCCTAACTCCCCCCAATCCTCTTACTAGCCAGCTTTCCGGTCTCTCCGCATTCTGAAACCACAATAGTTTGGAATTCTTTCAAAAATCGTGCGTAAAATAAAGCATCTTGAACTACAAGTGGCCTGAATTCTCATGTAACCTGAGATATGTAGGAAACTCGATACTAGATTTTGGCCATAATTTCTTGAAATTCATGCTAGAACCGACCACTTCCTGAAGATGAATATTTTGTCGGATTAAATTGGGAATGTCAATTTCCTTTTCCCAGGGTTCGTTACACTCACCCTACCCAAAAGGAGGGGCAGTTATTGACACCCAATTTTTTCCCGCCACATTACGAATTAATCTTGAGCCTTTTTGAATTTTAAACAATTTTTGAAATAATTGTTTTGTAAGAAGGGATAAAACATTTTCCAAATAAGCTTTATAATAGTTCTGAGTAATAATTTGTATCTTTCATGTTTAATTACGTAGAATTTATATAAGTTTACTTAAAGAACTATTTTAGAGTTTAATTTCATAAGAAAATCCTTTTGAAGATTAAACACTTGATTTTTCTCCAAATTAATTCAAATGAGAGATTACTTGAACAAATTAATTTCATAATTATAAAAGAGGCGATTCTGTGTTGAAAACAATAATTATTTTGAATTGTTTAAATTTATTAAAGCGCGAGTTTAGTTGCAATTAAGTCATCTTTATCCCTATTCTAGCCTAATTCCTTTAAATACTTTAAATCCTAGCCGAATTTCATAAATTTGCTCTCAATTTGGATATTTCTTAAACTTAGCAAAATGTGGCCATATTCTAAATAAACCTTATAACCCCTTTTCCCTCCAGACGGTTTGGGCCTACAAACAACCCGCCTAAGCCCAATACCCTTTCCCCTTTACCCGTCTGACCCGTTCCAACCCCTCTATTCACTAATCTCTCTTAACACAGATAAACCAAACAACCCCTTTTGTTCTTCATCTTCTTCTCACTCTAACAACAAAAATGCAAACGCTAGCCCCGCCTCAACTTCCAGCTCTCTCCCTCATCTCTCCATTACCCCATAGCGTGCCAGGATGAGTTTTTGTACCAAGAAGGTACTGAAGAGGCGACGTGGAATGAATCCACACCTCCAATAGTCCTTGCTCTCCAAAACCCCGCTCTATTTGTGCCAGATAGGGTACAAAATTCATGAGCTGTTCGTCCTTATCCTCACGAATTCAAAAACCCTCAGTAAAATTCCTAAAAAATCCCTAGAAATCAGCTATCCCACATCATTGTTTTGCTCTAAAAATCTTCAAATTCGCCCCCTATATAAACCCCACTGATTTCACAGTGTGGGTAAGCAAGAAGAGGGCTGAAGGAATTCTTTTGAGTCTTTTGGAGAGTCGATCTCTTGCTCACAAGAGTTCTGAGGCACTCAAGGGAATTTTCTGAGCGAAAACCCTGTCAAGACTCATTTTGAGCTTAGGTTTTTTCTCAAAGAAAATTCAAATCCTTTTTTTGGTGGTGGTGGAAGCGTTTCGGTAGAAGTTCGTTGTCCCGTTCGCTGCTCCAAAAGAGGTAAAACCCTCATCCTTTTTTTTTTCTCTTCTTCGTTTTTTTAGTACAATATAGAGTTGTCTGTTCTTTATTTTTTAGAAATGTTTTATGTTGGTTTTAGGCTGGCTATGTTGTGATTATGAATTCTTTTAGAGATTTTTGGTTTTAGGCTATTTCTTCTTGTTTAATTTGGTGTTAAGAAATTAGGAGTGTTAGCTTAAAATATGTTCAGTTGAAGTGGTTGTTAAGTCCTAAAGTTCTTAAAATTGTCAGTTCTATTTTCTTGTTCTCTGTTCTTCCTATTTTAAATGGCTGTGTGTGTTCATGAATGACATTTGATTGTGTTGAACTGATTAGTCACAGTTTGGGTTTCATTTTCATTTGCTTGAAAAAGACTTGAATCATTTATCGAGAGTACTGGCTATGTGAAGATTTTGAATGAGTTTCTCTTTCTTTCTGAGTTCCCTATTGAGACTCAGAACTAGAGACGAGATGTATCCCTTTGTGATATGTTATTCGTCTCTGAAAGTTCTCATTTTAAGACACTTCAACGGGTATCAATCTTCATTTCCTTCCCTGTGTGTGTATTTGATATGATAAGCATCATAATGTGAAGTTAAAACTAGCTAGACATACTAAGACTGTAAGTTGTAATTATGAAATATCAAGTCCTAACTGGTTGTTCTTCTTGCTTTCATCCGTTGGTTATATTGGATGATGTATGATGTATGTTTCTTTCTTTTCTTCGTATGTTTTCAACCTAACCAAAATATGACTGTTTTCTCACTGTTTTAAGCGATTCAATAGGGTCCTAGGATTTTTTTCCTTTTGAACAAATCATATGATTATTGTTATTTTGCCATGAATCATCATAAGTTCAGTAAATGTTCTCAATAGCATCTATTGTTCTTTTTGTTTTCATCCAGTCAAAGTAATTTTCTGTCATTTATTTTTAGCTCCTTAAAAAGCTCAGTTGTTTAGGAACACCACAACCTTCTAAATGCTCTTTCTTTTAAATTTACTGGGCAATTTAAACAGAAGTGCATCGGATTTGTTCAAACACCCTGAAGCTGGTCAAACAAGTCATCAATCCTTGGCATTGGATACCTATTCTTCACTGTCACCCTATTCAGCTGCCGATAATCAATACACATGCGCATCGACCCATCTTTCTTCTTCAAGAAGAGAACAGGAGCACCCCAAGGTGAAACACTCGGTCTAATATACCCCTTAGCTAACAAATCCTGGAGCTGCTCCTTAAGCTCCCTCGCCTCAGCCGGAGCCATACGGTAAGGAGAAATAGAAATGGGCCTGGTGCCCGGCTCTAACTCAATAGCAAAATCAATATCTCTCTCAGGTGGAAGGCCTGGCAGGTCGGTAGGAAACACATCAAGGAAGTCTCTAATCACAGGAACAGACTCAGGAGACGTAGGGCCAGCACTAGCATCTCGGACATATGCTAGATAAGCTAAACACCCACGGGAAATCAACTTCCTAGCTCGAAGACAAGAGAAGATCCCAGACGGTGCATGGCTAACAGAACCCTACCACACAATCGGGGATACACCGGGCACAGCTATGGTAATGGTCTTGGCATAACAATCTAAAATTGCACGGTGAGGGGATAACCAGTCCATGCCCAGTATCACATCAAAATCTAGCATATCAAGGATCATCAAATCACCCCAAGTTCTGAATCACCAATAGATATCGTACAAGATCTCACAATCTGATCCACTACTAAAGAATATCATACTAGGGTCGAAACAGAAATAGGAACAGATAATGGCTCACTAGCCAACCCCAAACAAGGCACAAAGTAGGCAGATACATATGAGCAAGTGGATCCAGGATCAAATAAAGCCATAGCAGACTGATGGCACACAGAAATCGTACCTGTAATCACAGCATCTGAGGCCTCTGCCTATGGTCTCCTAGGGACCGCATAAAACTGACGACGACCTCCACCTGCCCGACCGCCATCCCTACCACCTGCTCTGCCGCGTGGAGCACCACCTCTACCCTGATGACCACCTCCTCTAGTCGGAGGCTGAACTGCTTGTAAAGGCTCGGCCAACTGAACTGTACCCTGCTGAGGGAAATATCTAGCAAAATGACCAATCACACAACAAGTAAAACAAGCCCCTGGTGGACTACTCGGTCGAGATTAACCAGCAGATCCCATATAACCACCACGGCCTGATGCCCCAGAAACTGTACCCCTCGAAAACTGGCCGCTATAGCCCTGATGGCTGCTCTGACCCTGCTCGACTGGGTACTACCAAAAGTCTGAAGGGAAGCCTGAACTGGTCGGCTGGACTGAACCTAGTGCTGCTGTGGCTGATAACCCCGCCTCCACTGGCCAGAACCTCTACCACCATATCTGGAACCACTGTAGCCACCCTGATGTCGAGGCCTCTTATCTCTGGACCCCTGACCATGTCGTTGTAAGTCCTCTACAATGCGGACATAGTCTGCGATAGCCTGGAATGACCGACCACCAGCAATCAATATCTCAGCTGGCTGCCTGATCTCTGGACTCAAACCCCATACAAATCTGCGAATCCTATCTGCCTCGGTAGGAATAATCATAGCTCCAAATGGTGCTAGCTGATGAAAATGGGTCTCATACTCCGAGACAGTCGTAGACTCCTGCATAAGGTGAGTAAACTGCTCCCTGCGACGCTCATGATCACTCTGAGGCAAGAACTTGGCCATAAAGGCCTCATAAAACTCAGAATAGGTCAAAGGAGGTGACGATGGTGGTCTACAAACAACCTGGGCCCTCCACCATATCTTCGCTGGGCCCTCCTACTGATAGGTAGTATAACCAACCCCGTGAGTCTCCAACAAACCCAAATGATGCAACATCTCCTTACAGGTAGTAATAAAGTCATGTGGATCATGTCCAGAAGTACCAGCAAACCTCGGAGGTGCTAACCTCAAAAACCTACCCAACGCCTTCTGCTCTGATTCTGTCATAGCTGGGCGAGGAGCAAGAGGATGTGCAACTGATGGAACCAGAATAACCTCCGCACGGGGAGCTGCAGTAGCAGGCTGTGCTCCTGAACTCTGTGCACCCAGGGCTTCCCTCTGAGCGAATGTCTGTGCTACCTCAGAAGGCCGCTCTCCAATCATACACAAAAGCTGTAATAGTAATCCCCGAATATCTGGAGACTGAGCTGCGGCTGGAGCTGGCACAGAAGTGGGTGCTGGAGCTGGTACTGGAGCTGGTACTGGAGCTGGTGGTACCTGGGCTGCCCCCTGATCCACATGTTGCTCGGGCTCTATCTCAACTCTAGCAGCTCTAGCAGGTGCCGCTGCTCGAGGGCTTCCTCGACCCTTAGATGGAGTGGGAGGCTCATCTCCGCCTGATGCTGATGATCTCGTACGAACCATCTGTGGAAGAATAAAGTAGAACAAATGAGATTTCCAGAAACTTCAAGAGTTCTACGCACGACACAGAAGCAATGAAAGAGTCAAATTTCCTAAAATGTCACTGTAGCCTCTTGAAGATTGAGTACGGACGTCTCCGCCCCGATCCGCAGGACTCTACTAGACATTGGCTCATATACCGATGACACCGGTGAACCTAGAGCTCTGATACCAAGTTGTCACGACCCGATTTCTCGGTCATGATGGCTCCTACAATCCCCCCAGTAGGAGAACCAATCCCCGTAGCCCAGGACAGTTAGTAATGGGCTACTATCTAACAAATAAATGGAAGAACAATTTAATAAGCAAAAGTAAGGGAACAAGATGAAGAGAATAGATAACAGGAATATATATATATACATATGTGGAAACTAAACCAAACCCCAAGACCTGGTATCACAGTATAGAGCCAGAACTACATTCATGGAGTGCAAACGATCCAAAACAATATATACAGATGTCTTTGAATGGTAATAGAGTACATAAAGCAAAAGATAAACTAAAGCTAAGCTCTGATCGCCAAGAGCTCACCCTCAGTCTGAAGTAGTCCCCAACAGATCTCCAAGCACGAATCACAGCGATCTAACAGCGATGGCCCACGCTAGGATCTGCACCAAAAGATGCAGGGGGTAGGGTGAGCACCAAATGCGAAGGATAAGGTACCCAGTAGGTATCATAGGTCGACTGGGCACATATAAGATAAAAGCGTAGTAACAGACAGAATAGAAGCAAGTAGTCACAGAAATCAATGAAAGGTACACAGGAACTAGCCCAGAGGGAAATCAACAGAACCACATGTGAGGCCAGCAAGCCGAATATATACACCATAGGCACAGGGGAAAGTAAGAAACAACGCACCTGGGGTCCTTGCAATAACAGTGTTTACATAATAAGTTTACGAAATGGGAGGTATACCGGTAACCTCAAGTGTAAGAGGAAGAGGGAAAGAGTAATGATAGGCATGCTCAGAGACAGGAATCAAACTCAACTAATCATATCAATCTCAAATCCAGAAACTAACAGTCTAGTAGTAACCAATTTCATACTTAACCATAACAGGGACCAATTCTGTAAGTAAATAGCAAGAGTCTACCTACAGTCCCCCGGCCGCCCATACAATCGAGGAACACAAACAAGTGAAAACAAACCCTCCGGCATCCCATACTACCGGAGCATAAAATCAACAAACAACAAACAAGGGTGGAGCCTCAAACAATGAATGATATGATGCATGAAGATCTCAAGTGAAATGGTATCTCTGTATGTACCTCCTCTGGTACCGATCCGGTCCAGCAGGTAGGTTCCATGAAAAGACACTGCACGTATACCTCTACTCCACCGTATACCCTTCCCCCGGCATAGGCAGCCCGAATCCCCAGGCCCGGATAGCAAGGTCCATGGAGGTCTCTGACCCCATACTAAATCTCAGTATCAAAACATGTCATCCGGAAGCAAGTCCGGGTTCAAGATAGAGACCCAGTCTCGAATATGCATGCCCAGACCCTGTCCAGGACTAATGTAGTGGGAAAATATCTCAAAACCCCCTCCAAGGGTGCCCAGCATAACCGGGTCTAAACAGTAGAAAGTCATCTCAGGTGCTCGATCCGTCCGAGGCTAAAATCATCACAAGTAGCAAGAAAACTCAACTAGCACCCCAGCCCTGCCGAGTCTAGCGTTAATCGTAAAACTGGTGATATAAATCATAATTTTACCTTCTTTTATCCAAGAATATTCGCAAGTGAAATCAAACCATTTCCAATTCATTTCCATAAAAAAGGGGCCCCCAAGGCCATGCAAGGTTTAGAAAATAGTGTCAGTAGGCCCGAAGCCAAAACCGTAGTAAAACATGGATAAAACCTCTTTATATGCATGGAAATGGTATGATCAAACACAATAGCTGCCCAACAGCTCACAATCAACCTATCGACCCTGCACAGGCCCATAGCTACTCAGCAAGCATAACCAGCCTAGAAGGATAATTCTATGCCCGGGACTCGCGGACATTCCTAATATCCCACCTTCTATGTTCCAGAGTCAACAAGGCCTCACAGGACCACAAGGGTAAATAAAACATATCGGCAAGTACTACAAGCATCGGAGGAACAAAAGTAGGCGGACATGAATAAAGCGGTCAAGGTCTGTGGTACCAACCTAATAATCCAACCCAAGGATGCCAGCTAGTACAATTTTATCCGATATATGCTAAGTCTAGGGAGTTTAAACCATAACCTACCTGTCGTCCGATGACAAGCTGCTAGGACGACGATGTCCAAGCTCGAACCACTCCAAGAAGCTCCAAAATGACAAAAATACCCTCCAACAAACGTCCGAATGCCCGTAGTTACTTCACGGAAATTGTTCCTTACGTCCTAAGCTTCTCAAACACTATATATACGCAGCTTATACTCACCTATAAACAGCTCATAATTAAGCTTAAATCGGCAGATTTCCCAAAAGAATCATAACTTGACGAAACGTCCGTAGAACTTCATAAAAACGATCATAAAAGATCCCCGAGATGGTTACCTTAGCAAACCAAGTGTAAAGCTTGAATAAACACCAAGAAATACCAATTCCTATCTTTTGAAACCAGCTCCAAACATGGTTTATCGAAGGGGAAAATGGCTGCCACGCGTAGAGGTCGCGTTTCTAGGCACGAGGGCAAACTTTAGCGATAGAAATCACCAAAAACGCACCTTGATCACTCAAGAACTCTCTTGGAACCCTCCCTTATGTTTTCTCACTGTTTCAGAACTGAAATGGAGTTTTAAAACGTGAAGTTGAGGCTTTAAATCGATTTTGACCCGACCCGTTTGCGACCCGGTTTGTGACCCGGTTTCTGCCACATAGTCCGCGGTAAAACAGTCATAACGGTTTACTACGAGATCAGTTGGACGTTAGGTTTTGTGCTTTGGAAACTAGACTCGTAGGCCTTCGATTTGGTATTTTGGGGGACTTCTAACTCTTTATATATTGAGAGAAAAGCTCTGAGACATTTGACCCAAAGTTCAGAAAATTTATTAAAGAAACTTACGATAACCTTTTTCGACTTGCTTGACTTCAAAACTTATCATACGACCAAACAAATGGCCCCAGGACCGAACTACCGGTCTCGACATGCCTTAAATGACTTGGGGCCGCTACAAACAAGCTCTAACGGTACAAGGAAAATGTATACGTGGAAATGACCGAAAGAGTCATTACACTAATACCAAAGTCTACTACTATATAGGGAGTCACAAAGTAAAGTGTTGCTCAAGGATCTAACAATGCATAAACATTAAGATGAAAGACTCATAATGTACCCGTGATCACATCAGGAGAATCCTCCTGGTCCTGTCGAGTCTAAAGACCATAGAGCTTGTTTTGGCACTGACCACCACTTGCACTAGATGAGGCACCCTGCGGAGTCGTGCAACCTGCTAGAGCTATTGTAGAGTTAGCTTGATTATATGGGTGAGTATCCCTGCCCTTCTGAGAAGTCTGCCCTTCTGAGAAGTCACTGAACAATCCTTCATCTTGTGGCCTATCTTACCATATTCAAAGAAATTAACACTACCTACCATACACTCACCTCGGTGGTTTCTCCCATACCTTATGCAAACTGGATGAGTGCACCCACTAGTGAAACTATCTTGGGACTTAGAGCCTAGCGCCTTATCTCGTCAATTTTGTTTGAACTTGGGAATTTGGGCACTAGCAGAAAATGGGCGAGAGCTAAAGACTTATGGTGGAATTGAGAGTGATTACCACCATCTGACCTTTGCTGAGAATAACTGAAGTCACATGTTCTAGCCCTCCACCTGTTCTAGCCCTCTTTCCCTCTTTTCTTGATTTTCTCCTCCTCAATCTACTGTGCATAAGTCATCAACTTGAAGATATCCATATACTTCACTAGCATCGTAGTCCTGCATTCCTTGAGCACATCATCAAAAATATGTACCACAAACATACTCATACAAGCCCTGGGGTCAGCTACCATTGCTGGAGAATACTTTGATAGTTGAGTAAACTTGAGGGAATACTCTTTCACGCTCATGTCATCCTGCCTCAGATTGATGAACTCCTGAACCTTGGCTTCTCTGAGATCAAGTGGGAAGAACATGTCCAGAAAAGCAGTTTTGAACTAACTCCAATCCACTGGGCTTGCATTTGCACTTCTAGTTTTTTTCTACTGCTTATACGAGATCTGAGCCACTCCCTTCAACTAATAAGCATCTAAGTCTGCACTCTTCACCAAAGTGACACCTATAATCTCAGTAACCTTCTGGATGTCATCAAGGAATTCCTGTGGATCCTCTTCTATCGGAGAGCCATGGAATTCCGGAGGATTCATCCGAGTGAAATCTCGAATTATAGCTGTTGTGGAGTTATTCTATTGTGGGGTTGGTGCCACAACCTACTGTTTCACTTATGTAGCCATGGCTTGAGCAAACACCTAAAAAGTAGCCTGAATTCAGCATGGATGACTTGCTCATTAGGAGGATCTATTGGAGCTGGTGGAGCTTGTTGATTCCCATTTCTATTCCCGTTCTCCCTTTCGTTCGCTCTTCTAGGAGGCATTTTCTGTAATGAGATGGAAATTTTCCATACTCTATAGCACGAGATGGAAAAAGGAAACAAAAAAGGGAAATTTTCCTAATGACATCTTATAGCCTCTCCCTCATAAGTCTGGCACACTACACACCCATGAGAAAGACTCTACTTGATGCGGCTTTTAGACACTCTAGGACACTTGAACTTGATGCTCTAATACCAATTTTGTCACTCTCCGGAGCTACCCCTAGACGCAACACTGTGCCTAGTGACACAAGTGACCCCAAGCTAACCCATGATCTGGCATGACTAAGCATTTCTAAAAAATGGATATTAACTATGCGGTAGCTAAACTGGTTTAAATAAATAAGTTTGGAAAATAATCCAAAAAGGTTCTGAAGATGTCTAAGAATACAATAATAGTTTGAATAAACATTGACTGCAAAAACTAAAACTAATACTATGTCTGAAGCCTTTATCTGAAGTGAGTTGCTGGGACAAGACCCCAGCTAACTCCAAAAGTCTGAACACTAAAAGTAAAGACAGAATAAGTAAGCATGACTATCATCCTCGAACTATGAGGACTTACCACTAAGCTGCTAAGCACGATCTAGAAAATCATACTAAACGCGGTCTGGATACTGAGCAGTAGAACCTACATCATGATAAGATGTAGCACAAAAGTATGCGTCAATACTTGAAATATACTGAGCATGCAGGATAGATGAAACACTGTATGTGTAGATACTGAACATGAATAATAAAATGAACATAAATAATATACTGAACATGAAACTGAAAGATAAGCTGATGCAATGACCAAGTATTTAACATGAAGTATAAACATGCTGAACTAAACTGAATAACTTAGTACTGAATACAAGGTCAATACATGTACTGAATTTGAACTGTGGGAGCTACTGTTAACCGACATACCCCAAGCTGAGCTAACTATAGGGCCAACCTATAATCCTGGCTGGGAGGGTGTTCATACTTTTCCAAGATTACAAACAATTTCTGGCATGGATCCACTAATCTGATGTCCAACAAGGGACTAGGGTGTCAAGCCTAAACTGACGGGTGACCCCTTTAGAATCTATGGTGGGGCCATAGTTCTGGAACTTTGGGACTTCTACTAAAGGTCTCAGCCTAAACTAATGGGTGAGACTCTATCCCCTTGTTTGCTCGGTGCTAAGCCTACTCCCAACTGAATATACAAGTAATGAATGCAACTTAAATACTGGATAGTTCAAATACTGATAATTCTGAGAATGCAATATAATAACACGGAAGACTGATAACATTAAAATTCTAAAATATAAGTGACTGCAATATCTTATTAGGATGCATGAGTTAAGGTACTAAAATCTACAGCATGCTAGGGTTATATAATTCTGAGTATATTGGTATCCTAGGTTCCTAAGGAAACACATGATGAATCCTATATGCAACCATAGAAACTGAATTACAACCATTGCATAGAATTCACCCTAGGTTTGAAGAACTAACTAAAATCTGAATAGCTAGACTGTATCTAGGGACTCAATGGGTGAAAGGAACCCATTGATGAAATCCCACATACCTGGAAGAAGATTCTATGGTGAAATCCTTGGGTTTTAGGCCTGAACTTGAGAGAACCTTCTGCTTGTTATTGAGAGGAAGAAGCATTTCTTTTCTCCTTAATTTGCTAAGTGTCGGATTAATCTGAGGGAATGAGGGGGTTTGGGTAGTTTTAGGCTTAAAATTAGCCTTAGGCTTAGTAAAATGACATATCTTAGGCTTTAAAGAGGTAGGAAAAGTCTAGAATACACCTGGGAATTAAAAGAAAAATAGCTGAAAATTTTGGACTCAGGTTCCAAGGACAGGTTCCACGGTCCGTGGATGCCTCCACGACCCGTAGAACCCTGTTGTGGTTCCTGGGCCTTTATATCATGTTGCAGGTCTGAGATCCACGAATTAGGTTCACGACCTGTGGAACCATCCACGGTCCATAGAACCACTTTATAGTTTCTAAGGGATTGATGACCCTCAGGTCTGAGATTCACGAGACCGGTCCATGGTCCGTAGATTATTCCACGGTCCGTGGAAGCTGGTTGTGGTTTTTGGGGATTTGTTTGGTCTCAGGTCTGAGTTTCATGAGTAGAGTCCATGGCTCGTGGACTCTTCCACAGTCCGTGGTTCCACCTTATGGACTTGACCTGAAAATGAAAGGCTTCTGCTCTGAGTTCCACGAGCCCAGTCCACGATTCGTGGACTGTTCCACGGCTCATGGATATGGCTCATGGATCTGATTGGTACTTGGTCAGATTCATTTTTCTAATTTTCTGAGATGGTTTTAAGCTTAGAATTTCTGGAGTGTTACATTTATGTTTTACTTTTCTCATTACTATTTTTATCGCTTCCAAAAAGGCATAGATCCGTACTTGTGCAGGCCATGGAAAAGTTTGTCAATATTTATAAATTCAATGAAAAGCCTCTCCTATTTAAAAAATACTTACCATTTATTTACTTGATCTATTTTCTTGTTAGTATCTAACCTAGTTTGTTTTTTATTTCAGTAATTATAATTTAAAACCTGCCAATGTCATGTCATATCAAGAGCTAAATGAACAAATCAAGGTAGACGATGATGAATGTGAAAAATATAATAAAGATACTATAGTCCCTTAATAGTTAACAAAAGAGGTTACAGATTTTGAAAATTGTGAAAAGCCTAATCTAGAAGAAACTGAAGTGGTTAATCTGGGAGATGACAGTCAAGTCAAAGAGACTAGAATTAGTGTTCATTTGACAGAATAACAAAAGATGGAGCTTATCATATTGATCAAACAATATACCAAGATCTTTGTGTATCTTATGAAGATATGCCATGGTTGATGTCATGACTCAAATGGCCGTGAGTGACACCCACAATAACCCGCCGGTGGGAGAACTATCTAACTCAAACCCAACCCTTATACTTAACCAAATTTTAAAAGGGATAATTTAAAAACCAACTTTAACCAAAGAAGCCAAAAACTAATGAGAATAAGTGCAGAATGATTCAACTAACTAAAACATCCCCCAAGAACCAAAAGTTATCATACAATAACACTAATCATAAATAATGTCTGAGATATCCAAATGATCAAAATAATATAAATAAGAGTCTCATCATACTGAAAAGGGACAATGACTCCAGGAAGATCCATGGCAGTCTGAGATGTTGTGCTTACCCTTGGATTATAGTATCAGTCGCCTAGTCTAGATGAGGTTGCGTCTGAGCCTCTGGAACACGGTCTGCACTCAACTAAAGAAAATTACAGGGTAGTATTAGTTAAACACTATATACTAATAGGTATCAATGGCCGACCCAATTTAAAAGAGGTATATAATAAAATCAGATAACAAGTAAAAGGAACTTCAACATTTAGCATGTAATTTAGTTAACATGTAGTCCTCTCAAGTCAAGTCAATAATAGTAATCTCAAGTTCACATAAATTACCGAATCTTACCACAAGAATGAAAGAGTAACCACTTTCTATAGTCATGTCACATGGAATCTATATTCGTCTAATGCTCATTAATATAACCAATATCTCTAGTCTCATATCAGCCCATAATACCATCTCACCATATCTAATTATGAGACAAAAGCAATAGTAAAAGAAAAGGTGTACACACATGCTAAAGGGTCTTATTTTTGCCAAACTAATCATGACCTGTAGGTGATGCGCTAGGGTCCATGTACCCGCTGGAACTATTTCACATCGGTACAATATCAATCTGTATCGGCTCATAATACCCGATCCAAAATAAGTAACAGTATCAATGAACCATTGGTTCTCAACCCTATCTCTCAGGATATACACAGTGCACTAAATTACACGTGCACATATTCATTTCAAATCATAAATCAGTTCATGTCACGACCCAACCTACCAGGCCGTGCGGGCGCCTATTCTAACCACCTAGATAGACATACCGTCACCACCCGTCTAACTGGTAACTTGCAAAAATTAAAATAAACCACTAAATCAGTCCATTTTTATACATGGGAAATCCTTTTACAAAAATGTTCAGAAAATAGACGAATTAAAGAATTTGCGAAAAACCTTTACAATCCATATCCAGGAAAATTCCTTTATGAAGAAAACAATAAATCCATTTTTTTACAACTTTAAAACACCCTCCCTAGGACCTAGTATAAGCCGGTACAAGAGCTACTACAAGATAATACAAAAGTGAAGAAGACACAACTCCACCATAGAAGCAAGAAGTAGGAGTTGCTGGAGAATCGTCGTCATCCTGGACCTGTGAAACATCACCAACCCTGCAACCAGGCTATACCCAAAAGGTATAGCAAGAGTAGAATCAGTACAAACACACATACTGGTAGGCATCACCGTTCGACTCGAATCCACTCCTACCATCATATAAGAAAAATAGGGAAAAGCATGAATTTAACAATATAGATCCATCCTCCAACAATCTCGCTTCTAACTTCCCAAGTCATAATAACCTTAGACTCCCCAAGTCACACAACCATAGACTCCCCAAATCATACTAACCTTAGACTTCCCAAGTCATACAACCATAGACTTCCCAAGTCGTACTAACCATAGACTTCCAAAGTCTCACAACCATAGACTTCCCAAGTCTCACAACCATAGACGTTGAAATAGGGGAGAAACTCTCTTGCATGATTTGGACATAGTTATGGTAGAAAACTAGGAATTTTGTGTATATTGAAGTGGGTTTTTGAACTTGAACCTAGGTTGGATTTTTCTTGAATTCTCAAAGCATGGATGCTTCCCTTACATTTACAATGCCTTCAAGGCATTCTAGGAGTAAGGATTACGCTATCATTTGCCATAAACGGGCCAAAAATAAGGTGGAATGTAAAGGGTTGTTCTTGAACAAAATTGGTGATTTGGACAATTTATAGGGGTTATAATGCCCAAATTTTTGTAGAAAATAGTAATGGGGGACTTGAGGTAGGTAGATCTGAACTTGGGATGTCAAAAATAAAATTTTGGACCAAGGGGTGCCATTGTTACACCCCTTGAAGGTCTTGGACGATGAATACCGCTATAACGGTTGGGCTCTGTTATGGCAGTACCACTACATCGGACATCTCTCGCTATAGCAATCTCTGCTATGGCAGACGTCGTTCGCTATAGCGGAAAGAAGCAGAACAGTAGCCTCCCAGGCTATACTTAGGAATTTTTTTCCTCCCCCCATTTTGCTCTATTGCTCTTCTAATCCTTCTCCCTCATTACTTTGCAAGATAACACAACCAAATGGCTAAAGGACAATAGCTCGAGTATGATTATGATTGTTTTCACAATGAAGCTAGTCGGGAGAGGTTCATGGACTACCGAAAGTTCGACTTCTGCTATGGGAGGGGTTGGAAAATGACTGGGGTTGATGGAAAAGCAGCTGCCTTCCATCGTGGGATTTAAGAGTTTGGCTGGGGTCCTATGGTAGTGGCTCCCTCTCCCATGCTAACAGGCTGGGTGCAGGAGTTCTATGCTATCCTCTCCACCATCCATTGGGATGAACCCAACCCTACCAATAAAATGCGAGAGGTGGATGTTCCCGTGGATGCCCAAACCATAAATAAAGTGTTAGGGGTGCCCCATGTCTCTAATGAGGCGTACGAGGCTAAGTCCTAACTGTGGGACATGACTTGGCTGAGAAATACTCTGGTGGAACCTGAGTTTAGAGATAAGGTGTACTGGGTCAGTCCTGAGGGCATCACTAGTGTCTACTTCTCCCCCGATGCTAGGAGGTGGCTGAACGTGGTGTCCAGAAGGATCTATCCATCAGGAAATAAAACCGATATGACTTATGCTAGGGCTTTAGTAGTTGCTTGTGCTATGCAGGGTATCATAATGAACATGGGGGAGCAAATCATCTCTGAGTGGAAGGACTTCTACGGAGGTCATAGGAAGGGACCCTATCTTTTGGGCTTGGTGTCGGAGCTGTGCAGGCGAGCTGGAGTGATTGAGGACCATACTGATTTAGAGGTGACTATGGATGAGCCCTTTGACCCTATCCGGGTGAAGGACATCTCCAAGAAGAAGAGGAAGATGAACGAGGTTGGAAGCAATCAGCCGGTTGAGGAGGCCGACGATGTTAATGATGATGACACCCCTGCCCGTTCCCAACCCCATCCCCTGATCACTAGTGCCCAGCTGGAGAAGAATATGGCAGCTGTCCGGAGATTCATGGAGGGTACTAATGCCGAAGGTGCAGCCCTTCCCCCTTCTGCTCTGGACTTTGCAACCCTCCGCAGGGAGTTAGAGGAAGAGAAGAAGAAGAGACGCTCCCGGGATCACATGTTTTCCCGAATGTGGAAGACCGTTAAGGTCATGTTCTCTTGTACCGCCCCGGGACAAGTGCTGGGAGGACATGCAAGAGTTCCCCTTCCTGAGCGATGATGAGGCTTAGGACCTCCTCTCCCCTTCTTACTAGACACCTTTTACCGTTTTTGGGTTGCCCCTGTATGGGCTTGTTAAGACAATATTTCCCTTCCCCTCTTTCCTTTCTTTTTAGCACGTGGATGCTAATTTTAGACACTATTTATTCTTTTAAGCATATTATATTAGTCATACATATGTTTTCCTTGCTTTACACAGTGATTCATAACTTAATACATGCTTTTACATTACCCCGGGAAGGAATGAAAATAGGGGAAAACAGAGCAGGCTTTCTACCTCGCGCTCTTCTGCTATAGCGGTGGTCACTCCGCTATAGCGATTCTTCCGTAGCGTTTGACTTTCGCTATAGAGGTCCCGACAGTAACAACACATGAAATCTAGAATTTCCATGAAGTGTGTCCCTCTCCCTTCTCGGTTACCATTGGGTAGTCCCGTGAATCCCATCGTGGTCTTAAACCACCCTTAAGACCATTCCTGGCATCAACGCATCACAATTTAGCATAAAATACAATCAATCACAAGGATTCACAACAAGCAGTTGTTCCCGACGATCTCTTCCCACCATTACGCACTAATGACTCCCCTGTTCCCATGGTTCCCAACCAAGTCCCGACTGTCTTGAAACCGAAGCTTCCTTACAGTCACAGTCCCCAATCCCTTATCATCTTAACCAATGATAAGCCCATTTTAACATGCAACACCACTCTTTAAATCAATACATTTAACCGTTTACCACAGCCTAAGGTACATAAAATTTCCCAATTAGTGACCCTCTGCAGACTCGACATGCACGACAGATAATAATTTACACACATTAGAAGTAAGTCACACCAAAATTGTACAACACAACATTCCAACTTCATTCACAACCATTAGGTAACTTGCGGAAATTAAAATAAACCATTAACTCAGTCCCTTTTTATACATGGGAAATCCTTTTAGAAAAATGTTCAGAAAATAGACGACTTAAAGAATTTGCGGAAAACCTTTACAATCCTTATCCAGGAAAACTCCTTTATGAAGAAAACAATAAATCCATTTTTTTTACAACTTTAAAACACCCTCCCTAGGACCTAGTCTAAGCCGGTACAAGAGCTACTACAAGATGATATAAAAGTGAAGAAGACACAACTCCCACCATAGAAGCAAGACGTAGGAGTTGCTGGAGAATCATCGTCATCTTGGACCTGTGAAACATCACCAACCCTGCAACCAGACTATACCCAAAAAGTATAGCAAGAGTAGAATCAGTACAAACACACGTACTAGTAGGCATCATCGGTTGACCCGAATCCACTCCTATCATCATATAAGAAAAATAGGGAAAAGCATGAATTTAACAATATAGATCCATCCTCCAACAATCTCCCTTCTAACTTCCCAAGTCATACTAACCTTAGACTCCACAAGTCGTACTAACCTTAGACTTTCCAAGTCACACAACCATAGACTTCCCAAGTCGTACTAACCTTAGACTTCCCAAGTCTCACAACTGTAGACTTCCCAAGTCGTACTAACCTTAGACTTCCCAAGTCTCACCACTAGCTCAACTACTAAGTCCTGACCCGGACTACCTCTCGGGTTACTCTACCAATTCCTATGACCAAACATTTCAGAACAATCCAGCAACTGTCAATCCAGACCCTCTACCCTCATGGCACTACTCATAATTATCCGAACCTCTCAAGGATCCCTAAGAAATCTCCACTACAGTAATACCCACTAGCAATACAACGCCATGCTCTCAGTCATTCCCCTAGCTTAAAAACCACATGTAACCCACCTTTATATGACTAGGATCAGCAAACACATCATAACAAAACAACCATCCTATATATATATATATATATATATATATATATATATATATATATATATATATATATAATATAGTATATACGACCCGGACCCACCCTGGGATCTACTCTAAACAACACCTAAGTGTTAAACATGCATCCTGGTCTACACCAAGACTAGATCAGTCAATTAAATAGGATTCTTGGCCCTTGAAGGACCATAAGCAGATATCACCACTCAATAACACAACCCGGTCTACTCAAGTAACTAATACCAAACAACACAATGCAATAATACCAATACAATAATGCAGTAAAGTAAACCCGTACCAGACATGGTACCTGAGCCAACCGTTAGTATTTTCCCATACCAGGCGTGGCACCCGAGCCAACCATTAGTATTTCCGTACCAGGCATAGTACCTGAGCCAACCGTTAGTATATCCTATACCAGGCGTGGTACTTGAGCCAACCGTTTGTATATTCCATACCAGGCATGGTACCCGAGCCAACCGAATGTCAAACAATCAACAATCATCACAATGAACAATTTAACTTGTAAAACCAACAAGAAAAATACACAGTTCAATTTACCAAATTGACAAACTGGACTACTAGACATTCCAAGTCAATCCCTATGCAATGTAACTCATACAAATACTTAGATAAGAGTACTCAAACAGACAAATCATACAGGAAATCAAACCATTATCTACTCCTTCCCCGGGTAGATGACTCAGCCCAACCTTCGCCCGAAGATCAACCCATTCACCCTTTACCAACATATAATGAGCGATTTCCCTTTTTAATATAAACTAGAAACTACATGAATTCCAAAACTTTACCCAGGCCAAAACAAAATTTGAATACCTCTCCTTAGCCCTTAGTACAACCAACAACTATATCTCATGCCATTTATATTCCCGAAACCTCATCTAGGAGTTTCCCATTTCTATTACACATAGTTCCCAAGCACTTTCCTGGTTCCACGAACCTTTTCAACATTCCAGTCTCCGAGCCTATCATTTTATTCTACCAAGTCACTTAAAATAGCCACATTATACATACCATAAAACTAGTCATTAATCCATACAATTCCTAACTCACACATAACCAGTACCGAATCCACCAGACTCCGTGCCCGAAGGCCTAAACATGGATTCTCCATTCCACTATATGACAAGTGCAGAATGTAAACAGGTCTATCTACTCAAATGAAAACCTAGCCTACCGGGATGCCAATCAGCTGCAATGGTGCATTTCTGGCTCCGTGAAGGCTCTCCCAGCTGGATAATGATCCTAGAATCTGCTGTTCAGCATCCCTCCAGCCATAACCCCACCTCCTCATGGTTCCCTAGCCTTGGAGCAGCATGGGAGGCTTTTTGGAGAAACCCTCGTATGTTTTCTAACTGAGTAGGATAAGTTTTTAAATAAAATCTCGTTCTGAGTCTACTGCCTCCCTTCGTTCCGCTATAGCGGATGGTCTTTTGCCATAGCGGTAGCGCTTTGGCAGAATAAATACCTCTATAGCAGAGTGATGTCATCCCAGATGAATTCAGAAATTCGAAAATTTCTATCCACGTTGACCCCACTTACATAAAACATATTTTTAATCGTTTCCCCAATTTTATGAAACCAAAATAGTTATATAACGACGGACCCGGTCATTACAGTTCATGTATACCTAACTTATTTATTCAGTACAACATGAAAATACTCATCATTTCAAACATTTCTGAAGATCAATCATAAGTTAAATAATTCAACCACATACATGTACTAAAATAAGTCTGAAAAATCTAATTTAAATCGTAACCTACCTTGGGTAAAGAATTACCACCCGCAAGTTACTTCATAATTGCCTTGCCCTTCCTTAATACTTCGTATCATTCAAGATCTATAAACAACAATTTACAATAGTAATTAATCATTGACTCTTCAATTTAGGCCTTGGGAATTTAACCCACTAATTCTACCATTAATCAAGGTCTGTAACACTCCCCAAGGGTCAATTAAGCATTACTTAGCCTCACAATATTCATATAATCAACACCCAAAGGGTTTCAAATCAAGTTAACACCTTTTTAGCTATTTTTATGCCTAAAGATCTCATTTTTTTGGAATACAAGGTTCTCCATTAGTCCTAATCATGTTTAAAACTATCAATTTCATGCTAGGAATCATAAATGCACATCCTAGGATCAATTCTAGGAGAATTTATACCTACCCATAGGGCTTTTCCCATGTTTTATACTTTTAGGGCTCATACTCAAGAATTTCACTATTAATATTTCATCTAAAGGTCTTACATGGATTAATGATTGATAAACGAAGAGCTTTACGTAGTCACTTATCTCAAACAAAGGAAAATATGCTTGTTCTTGGAAAAGGCCTCTTAGAGCTCTAGAGCGCACTTGGAGTTTGTGGGGAAATAATACAAAAAAACTGACTAAAGTGCAGAAAATTAATCCCGTCGCTCATCACCATGGGACGTGTTTTGCTATGGTGAGTCACAATGGAAAGAATTGAATTGCTACAATGACTCATCACGATGAGAGGCCGTCTTGTCACGGTGATCTGCAATTTCTAAAGCGTTAGAAACTTGCTAAAAAACCCTTATTTCATAACATACTTCAATTTCTAGA
This sequence comes from Jaltomata sinuosa, assembly GCA_003996215.1. NCBI lineage: Eukaryota > Viridiplantae > Streptophyta > Magnoliopsida > Solanales > Solanaceae > Jaltomata > Jaltomata sinuosa. The sequence goes on along the minus strand of QJPP01002802.1, from coordinate 212,482 downwards.
CATCATGGATTAATCTCAACGTGGAAATTACCATAGCCAGAGTTTATTGAACTCAATTTCTATTTCAAAACATCCTATGAGACCCTATAATAGTCAACTATAAAAAAAAGACACCACACTATCATACAAAGAACCACGAGACCTCAACCATCTCTAAGGTACAGAACACTAAATTTTCTTCGAAGCTCACCATAACCTGAGATTTTACAAACTCTCATCTTAGGGATTTTTCTAGCTGGGTACTTATTCCCTCACTTTACTATAATGATGAAACAAGTCATTATATCAAATACCAATTAAATAATTATTTGTCCCCAAGTGACAACACAGAGAAAATAAAGAGAAAATGAGGATTACTTGAATCAGTGAACAAGTGTGGATACTTTCTACGCATGCCCACTTTGGTCTCCCAAGTGTCCGCCTCAATAGGATGGTTTTTGCACTGGACCTTCATAGAAGCAATCTCATTTGTCCTTAATTTTTTGTACATCTCTAACAAGAATAGCAATAGCCTTTTCTTTGTAAGAGAGCTTTTCATCCAACAGGACCGAATCCCAACGAATAATGTAGTTACCATCTCCGTGGTACTTTTTAAGCATAGACACATGAAATACGGGGTGAACACCCAATAAATTTAGAGGCAATGCTAATTTATAGGCTATCGATCCCATACTCTGGAGAATCTCAAAAGGCCTAATATATCTCGGACTCAACTTGCCAGGCTTCCCAAACTGCATAACACCCTTTAATAGTGAAACCTTGAGCAACACTTGCTCACCTTCCATAAAATGTACATCTCTCACCTTCTTATCTGCATACTCATTTTGATGGCTTTGAGCCACTAAGAGCCTCTCTTGAATGAACTTCACCCTTTCTATAGAGTCCCTTAGAAGATCTGTACCCCATGGCCTTACCTCAAATGAGTCAAACCAACCAATGGGAGACCTACATATCTTCCCATATAATGCTTTAAATGGAGCCATATCTATGCTCGAATGATAGCTATTATTATAAATAAACTTAGCCAACAATAGATACTAGTTCCAGTGACCCCCAAAATCCATCACGCACATGAGGAGCATGTCTTCCAACACCTGGATCATACGCTCAGATTACCCATCAGTCTGAGGGTGAAAAGTTGTACGTAGGTCCAATCAAGTACCCAACTCCTCTAGCAGTTTCTGCCAAAAGTTAGAGGTAAACTCAGTACCCTTTCAGAAATAATGAAGATATGCAGCCCATGCAGCTGAACAACTTCCTTTAGGTACATGTTGGCTAACTTAGCTGCATTGTAAGTCACTTGAACTGGAATGAAGTGCGCAGACTTTGTCAATCTATCTACAATAACCTATATTAGATCATATTTTCCAAATTCTTAGGAAGGCCAACCACGAAATCCATGGCTATTCTCTCACACTTTTATTTAGGAATGAGCATTCTCTGAAGAGTACCACCAGGCTTCTGGTTCTCATATTTCACGTGTTGGCAGTTATGACACTTAGCCACAAAATTGACTATGTCTCTTTTCATTCGACCCCACCAATAGTGTTGCTTCAAGTCGCGATACATCTTGGTCATACTAGGATGTATAGAATACTTAGAACAATGAGCTTCTGCTAAGATAGTGAAAATCAAGTCATCAACACAGGGCACACAAACTCGCACTTTAATTCAAAGGACACCTTTATCATCAATCATGGCCTCATTGGACTCACCTCGCAACACCTTATAATGAATGCTACTTAACTTAACATCATCAAATTGCTTACCCTTAATCTGATAAGAAAAAAGAGGACCTCATTTGCACACATGCTAACAATCCACCCTCTTTAGACACTTCCAGTCTCATGACACTGTTATCTAGAGTTTGGATCTCTCTAACCAATGGATGTCTAGTAGCTTTCAAATAGGCCAAGCTACCCATACTCTCAGTCTTCCTGCTCAACGCATCAGCTACTACATTAGCCTTACCTGGATGGTACAAAATAGTAGTGTCATAATGCTTGAGTAACTCCATCAACCTTCACTGCCTTAAGTTCAAGTCTTTCTGAGTGAAAACATTTTGAAAACTACGGTAGTATGTGAGCACTTCACAATGCACCCCATATAAATAATGTCTCCAAATCTTGAGTGCAAACACCACAACAACCAATACCAAGTCATGAGTAGGATAATTATTCTTATGCACTTTTAGTTGCCTCAAAGCATAAGAGATAACATTCCTCTCCTAGATTAATACAACACCTAAATTAGACAGTGAGGCATCACAATATACAGTAAAATCCTTACCTTCTATGGACAAGGCAAGAATCAGAGCAGTAGTCAACAAATGAGCTTTTGAAAGCTCTTATCACATTTATTTGACCAAATAAATGGTACCTCTTTCTGACTCAAGCGGGTTAAATGTGTAGCAATAGTTGCAAAACCCTTCACAAATCTGCGGTAGTAGGTAGCTAACCCTATAACGCTACGAATCTCAATCGCCAAAGTGGGCCTAGCCCAATTCTTAACTGCCTCAATTTTTTGCGAGTCTACCATAACCCCTTCTTTCGAAACCATATGCCTCAAAAAGGATACAAAAGATAACCAAAATTTATATTTAGAGATTTTTGCGTACAACTCATTTTCCTTTAAAAACCCCAACACAATCCTAAGATGATTTTCATGCTCCTCATCACTAATAGAATACACAAGGATATCATCAATGAACACTATAATGAATGAGTCTAGATAAGGCTTAATATTCCCTTCATCAGACTAATAAAAGAAGCCATGGAATTAGTCAGCCTAAAAGACATAACATGGAACTCGTAGTGTCCGTACCAAGTCCAGAAAGCAGTTTTAGGAATATCAGAAAGTTGAATTTTTAACTGATGGTATTCGGACCATAGATCAATCTTAGAAAAGACCGGTGCATCCTACAATTGATCAAACAAGACATCAATACAATAGAGAGGATACTAGTTATGAATCGTAACTTTATCCAACTGCCAATAGTCTATAAACATACGTAGACTACCATCATTCTTCCTAACAAAGAACACTGGAGAACCCCATGGGGAGGAACTTGGATGAATGAATCCCTTACTCAACAACTCATATAGCTGAGCTTTAAGCTCTCTTAACTCAGCCAGCGCCTTTCTATAAGGGGGAATAGAAATGGGACACATATTTGGCTCCACATCACTACAAAATTCAATATCTCGATCCAGTGGCATGCCAAGCAAATCCACAGGAAATATCTCTTGGAATTCACACCATGGGAACTGAATCAATAGTTGGGACCTCTTCACTAGTGTCCCAAAGATGAGCTAAGAAAGTCAAACACCCCCTTCCTATCAAACTCTGAGCATGAAGGAAAGATACAAACTTCATAGGAGCAGGGTTATATTACCCTCCCACTCTAGTCTATCCAACCCAGGCATAGCCACAGTCACTATCTTAGTAGGATAGTCCAAAATAGTATGATGCAGAGACAACCAACTCATCCCCAAGATGATGTCAAAATCTACCATGTCTAGAATTACTAAGTCTGCCAAAGTCCTTCGCCCTATAAATATAACTGGACAAGCACGGAAGACCCTATCCATAATCACAGAATCACCCAGTGGGGTAGACACATTAATAGAAAAATCAAGCAACTTACAAATCATGTCAAACCCCTCAGCAAAACTAGCATATACTGATACGCTCAAATTACACCTCCAAAAGAAAGTATAAAGCGGTCGTTGTCAAATATAGAACCTAACTGAGGTTAGGGTCGATCCCACAAAGAATATGGAAGAAACACGTCAATAGTGAATATTTAATTGTTCGTCTTTATTTCAAAGGGGAGAGGGGTTTATGTATCAAAAGTAAAGGTAGGAATTATTATCAATGTAATATTTGATTGTATTCAAAGAATTAAAGGTAACTAGGACAGTGTTCACCATGATTTCATAACTTAGGAGGTATACGCAATTAATGATCTATTCTGGTGATTAACATGCAAGATCGGTAAGTGAGGTTCACCTAAATCCTTAGTCCGGCAGATAGATGAATTTCACCACACGCCTTGGTCCGGCCGTGGGTGTATGATTTACTAACCCTTACCCTGGATCCCAGATTTGCTATTCCCGGATAAGGTCAAGCTATTAGATGAGGGTTTGTAGCCTCAAATATCCGTCGTTAAACAACCCTTTTCCCATCCATTACCTCCTTGGTCCGGCAAGTAAGAATAAGGTGAGTTTTAACGTTTGCAACCGTTAAAAAGCAATCAAAATAAAGAGAAGAACAATACATGCATAAATACCGCCCTAGAATCATTAACTGTTTAAACTACGTTTTTTAATTCATCATAGTTCCCACAATCCTAGTTATAGTATTTAGCTACTCATGGTTGCAAGAATTATAGAATAATACATAATAAAAGACTTACTTGTATTAATCATGAAAATTACCTCAAAGTAGAAAGATATATAATCCAAGAACACAAATAAATAATAAAGGAGAAGAATAGAATAAACTAAAATTCTCCGACCTCCACGGCGGTTCTTAGCTTTTCCTAGCTTATAAAATTAAAAGTAAAAAAGTATATCGGTTCTCCCCTACAAAATTATTATATGGACTATTTATAGATGTAGAAAAAAGCCTCAAATAAAATAACTGAATCCAAAATGAATTGAGAAACCAAAACTCAATTAAATTGAGTTTGCCGCGTCAATGTTGTTGCAGTCGCCTTCAATATGTAGCGCTTTTCATTAGTTGACACGTGACAGTGGGTAGGCGGCTGCTCTTCCTCCAAATTCAATTGCAATTCATATATAGAAATAATAATATTATAATAAATTCAATCCATTAAGCTGCCCGCATGATTTTCTTATATGATTTCTCATTTTTAATTCGTTTCTTCTTCAAATTTCTTCAACTTTTCAACATTTTAATCCTACAAATAAAATACCCAACATAATAATAATTCATAAAATCAATGCTAAAAAAATAATAACAAAAAGACTAAATATGAGATAAATAATGACTAAATATATGTATTTTTGGCCTCACATCACCACTCCACACTTAAACTCTTATTCGTCCTCGAGCAAGCATTAAAGTTCATCTTAATAAAACTAGGAATACCACCACCTTGATTGATACAAACAATTAGGTCATGTAACAAATCACAACATGAAGTACACTTCCCAATCATTATGCAAGATATACAACAAAAAGAAACTTCTAACTTCCTAACCTCAAAGACAGACTTTAACTCATCAAATTAAGTTTGCTCACCTACTCTATCAAAGAAAGCTAATAAAATCACCTATCTATCATGAAACAAGTGCCCTCACAAGATGAAATAGTCCACACACTCAATTTAAAGAATCGAATATAAATTAAGGACTTAGCATCAAAGAACAACTCTCGCACTCACAAAAGAATTCACATGTATGCACAAAGAACCATAGGCTTGCCCATTATGTACATCTCCACTAATTAAGCATGCTCGAGTAGAATCAAATAGGACTTTTATGGGTTGTAATATTGGATAGGGAACAGGTAGAAAACTATATATTAGTGACTTAAACTTCCCTAAGCACTTTGCACTTTTTGAACTTCATCACCCATTTTTTTCTTTTTCTTTTTGTTTCAGCCCTCTCTTAATTATTTCACTAGTAATTCTCATCATATCAAGAATGCTTCAATCATATATATTTTATTAAGCAATTTTCTCTCTCTTTTGTGGTTACATTCTTTCTAATAGGGCCTTTTCATCACTTTGTATCTATCATTAGTAACCTTTTTCACTCAACCATCCCTTTTCTTCAAATTTAACAACTTTATTATAGTCCATGCTACAGTCTGTAAGGAAGCAGGGTGCAAAAACTAGAGATTTAACAAAAGGATCAAGGCAAAAAATACGGCTACCAAACGAAAGGCTACAAGCTCAAAGGAGTAACTAGTGATATAATATCTGAAAAGGCTACAATTCAGAAGACATATCAAAGAAAGCCTATATCATCTTCCAAAAAAGCAATATCTTTTATTTCGCTTCAATAACATGCAGGGCAAGTTCTAGACTAAGATGCAAAACATTGAATATATAAGAAATCATCACCTCTCGTGGCACAAGTCTCAATCAAGATGGATCAATTCTACTTCTAAGACAGACAGGGTCATAGCAAACTACAAAATAAGAATAAGCAATATACAAAGTCACTACCTTGAGCCTAGGTGTTAAAAAGTCTGCTATTTTATTTTATACTTAAGCACTCCCAAAAAGTACTTCTCAAACTCAGACCTAAATATGCTAGTATCAAACAAGTCAAAAAAGATCTTTTCTTTTCTCTCCAAAAAAAATAATTATTCCTAAAAATATAAATAAAAAAATCACTCATAAAAAAAATTTATCCGGTTCAAAGGGCTCCCCCTCGGAAAAGAACCGATGCCATAAGAAAAACCAAGGGGTGGATGAAATATGCCACTAACAAAAACTAAAAAAAGGAAAATAAAATATTTTAAAAAATCTTTTTGTATTTTTTTTTTGTTCAAATAAAATAAAATCCTCTGACATACTCACCCTTAACTTACAATTATCGAACTACACTTAAAATCATGCTTTGTCCCCAAAGCAATTCATAGAAGGAGGAGGAGGAGGAGGAGGAGGAGGAGGAGGAGGAGGAGGAAGAGGGTGAGAGATACTCTCTGAGGCCCTCTAGGGCCTAGCTGACAACATGATTTATCATAATTTTTCATCAAAAACCGCGCTATCCCACACTTAAGCTCAATCATGTTCTTTAGCTTCCAATTTTGGGTACTCATACTTCCCCTAATCTGCACAAAAACAAAAAAAAAGCATAACATTATAAAAAAAAAATATACTACAGATTGGGTTGCCTCCCAATAAGCGCCTGATTTAACGTCGCGGCACGACACCATCAACTGAACCATTTTTCCTTCCACTTAGAACTTATGAATTGCACCCCTAATTTCTTTTCTATTTTTTTACTATGCTCAAGAGGCGGTGGTATGAATATAAAGGTCCCAAGTAATAGATATCGAATTTAGTAATTTTTAGACCTTAAGTGAGGAATGTACTTCTCCGATTTTTGGCACAATAAATTCAAGAATATAGACACATTGTTCCTCCTTCTAACACTCTCCCATAAGTTCATATGGCTCGATTAGTAACTCACCATTTAAACATAATGTAGAAAAATGATTGGAATGAGGTCCAATGCGTCTTAACTCATGAATTGTATTATTATTTACATCCTCATATTCGCACACACTAGAGTCTTTAAAAATAATTTTATCTACTTTTTCACATAACTCTAGTGTACTCTTCTCAACAGTGACAACATCAATAAGAGTATGGTCTAGTAGTTGTTCCTCTAATTTGATCTCCTCAAGTTCGCTTATAAGCATCTTTTCTTTCTCATTGGTGACACCTTTAACAATACATACTCACCAACCTGAAAGTCCATGTCCCAGACCTTGCGATCTGCATACTCCTTCTGCCTGCTTTGAGCAGCCAGCAACTTGGTCTGTATGCCCCTTACCGTTTCATGTGCTTCCTTCACTAAGTCTACATCCAGAGGCTTTACATCACTTTCCTCAAACCACCCAACCGGTGATCTGGAGTTCCTCCCATACATGGCCTCAAACGGTGCCATATTAATACTGGAGTAGTAGCTATTGTTGTACAAGAATTCGCACAGTGGTAGAAACTAGTCCCAATGACCCCCAAAGTCCATCACACATTCTTTCAGCATGTCCTCCAATACTTGGATCGTCCTTTCTGACTGACCATCAGTCTGAGGGTGGAAGGTTATGCTAAAGGTGAGTTGCGTACCCAACTCTTCATGTAACTTGCCCCAAAACTTAGAAGTAAACTATGTACCCCTATCTAAAATGATGGACAGTGGTACCCCATGAAGTCTCACAATCTCTTTCACGTAGATTTTAGCCAATTGCTGTGAATTGTAATCTACCTTGACCGAAATGAAATGAGGGGACTTGGTCAGCCTGTCAACAATGACCTAAATTGAGTCATATTTCCCCAATGTCTTGGGAATACCCACCACAAAATACATGGCTATCCTTTCCCATTTCCACTCTGGAATGGGCATTCTTTGAAGTAGTCCTGCAGGTCTCTGATGTTCATACTTTATCTGCTGGCAGTTCTGACATTTGGACACAAAATCCACTATGTCCCTTTTTATCCTGGGCCACCAGTAATGCTGCCTCAAGTTCCTGTACATTTTGGTCACACCTGGATGAATTGAGTACCGCAAACCATTAGCTTCTGTCAAGATTTTCTGTATCATATCATCCACCCAAGGAAGACAAATCCTCTCCCAGAAATGCAACACTCCACTAGAGTCTAACTTGACATCTCTGGACTCTCCGGATATTACCTTACCTTGCAACTTACCCAGTTTCGGATCCTGAAACTATTTTGCCTTTATTTCCTCTATGAAGGTGGCCTTGACCTCAATGCTGGCCAATAACCCACCTTGATCTGAAACACCCAAGTGCATGAACTTTGCCTCCAAATCTCGAATCTCCTTAGCCAATGGTCATTTGGACACCCCCAAACAAGCCAAGCTACCCATGCTAATAATTTTCTGACTCAATGCGTCTGCCACCACATTAGCCTTACATGTATGGTACTGAATTGTCACATCATAATCTTTCAATAACTCCATCCATCTCCTCTGCCTCAGATTCAAATCCTTCTGAGTGAAAATGTGCTGCAGACTATGATAATCTGTGAATACCTCACACTTCACACCATAAAGATAGTGTCTCCAGATTTTTAATGCAAAAACCACCGCTGCCAACTCTAAATCGTGAGTTGGGTAATTCTTCTCATGCACCTTCAACTGCCTGGATGCATAGGCTATCACATTCCTATCCGGCATCAACACAGCACCCAAACCAGAATGTGAAGCATCACAGTAAACAACAAAGTCTTTACCTTCAACCAGCAAGGACAAAATAAGGGTTGTGGTCAAAAGTGTCTCGAGCTTTTGGAAACTCTCCTCGCACTTGTCGGACCACACGAACGGTACCTCCTTCTGTGTCAGCCTGGTCAGGTGAGTAGCAATAGAAACAAAATTCTTAACAAACCTTCGGTAGTACCCCGCGAGCCCAACAAAACTCCTCACCTCGGTCACACAGCTAGGCCGAACCCAACTCTTGACTGCCCTAATTCTCTGGGGATCCACCATCACCCTTTTTTCTGACACTAAATGCCCCAAGAATGCCACAGAAGTCAACCAAAACTCATACTTAGTGAATTTTGCATAAAGCTTTTGGTGCCTCAAGATATCCAGCACAATACGAAGATGATTAGCATGTTGTTCCCTACTCGTAGAGTAGATCAAAATATCATCGATGAACACGATAACTAAGGAATCAAAGTAAGACTTAAAAACCCCATTCATAAAACTCATGAATGCTGCCGGCGCATTGGTCAAACCAAACGACATTACTAAAAACTCGTAATGTCCATACCGAGTCTGTAAAGCAGTCTTCAGAATGTCCTCAGGTCTAATCTTTAACTGATGGTACCCCGACCTCAAGTCAATTTTTGAAAACACTGATGCACCCTGAAGCTGGTCAAACAAATTATCTATACGGGGTAGAGGGTACTTATTCCGGATGGTCACCTTGTTCATCTGCCTATAATCTATGCACATCCGCATACTACCATCCTTTTTCTTTACAAATAAGACCGAAGCAACCCAAGGTGAAGCACTGGGATGTATATATCCCTTATCTAGGAGTTCCTGCAGCTGAGTCTTAAGTTCCCTGCTGGAGCCATACGATACAGAGGAATGGAAATGGGACGAGTGCCTAGCTCCAAATCAATACAAAAATCTATGTCCCTGTCCGGAGGCATACCAGGCAAGTCCGCTGGAAACACCTCTAAAAATTCAAAAACCACTGGAACTGACTCAATAGGAGGAGACTCCACACTATCATCCCAGAGATGAGCCAAAAAGGCTAGACACCCCCTCCCCACTAACTTCCTAGCCCAGACAAATGATATTATATTAACTAGCTTAGGCATGTACACACCTTCCCACTCTAGTCTATCCTTACCCGGAATCTCTAGAGCCATATCTTGGTGTTACAGTTCAACACAACATGATAAGGAGATAGCCAGGTCATACCCAAGATAATATCAAAATCAGTCATATCCAGAATTACCAAGTCTACCCAAGTATGTAACCCCACAAAAACTACCGAACAATCACGATATACATGAGTCACAACCACAAACCCTCCAACTGAGGTTGAAACATAGATAGGGGAATCAAGGATAACACAAGTCAAACCCTGCCCCAAAGAAAAACTCACAGACATATAAGAATATATAGAGCCTAGGTCAAATAATATTGAAGCCATTTTATCACAGATAAGAATAGTACCTGTGATCACCGCATCTGAGGCTTCTTCCTCAGTCCTCCCTGGAAAAGCATAGCAATGAGCCCGATCATCAATCCAGGCAACTTACCAGGTTGGCTGCGCCGCACCCCTGCCTGGACCGCCATTCCCTCGGTCTCCTTGGCCTCCCTAAAAATTACCTCGCCCACCTTGTGGACGACCTCTGACATTACCGCCTCTGCCTACCGGAACCACTGCTCTAGTCATATGTAGTCATATGCACCGACAGTACCTGTAGTTCTCAAAGAAGACCACATTATTAAATCCCTTTCTCAAAGAAGTCATATGCACCGATAGTACCTGCAGTTCACATAATCCACCACATCATTAAATTCCTTTCTCAAAGAAGTCATATGCATAGACAGTACTTGCAGTTCACTATTCATACCCTTGATAAACAACCAGACCCGTTCCTCCTCGAAACCCAACATCAGTGTAGAAAAATAAGACAACGCATGGAACTTAGCCTCATAAGCTCAGACCGACATGCTACCCTACTCCAAGTTCGGAAACTCATCCTTCTTTCGGTCCCTCAAAGTACGGGAAACGTACTTCTCTAGAAATAACGCATGGAATTGCTCCGAAGTCAGTGGAGGTAGAATAGAAGACCAACAATCAACATGAGACCTCCACCACAATTTGGCATCACCCTGCAGCTGAAAAGTGACAAACTCCACCCCATGCTGACGTACAATACCCAATTTGTGTAACCTCTCATGGCAATCCAGGATGAACTCATAGGCATCCTCCTTGTCTGTACCCTGAAACATCGGAGGTTTCAGCTTAAGGAACTTAGTCAGCATCTCATGCTCATTACCTATCATCATTGGGCCTAGCATTGGCTTGAGGAGATCATTTATGCCCGAAGTTGCATCCATCCTTGGAGTAGTAGTAGTCATTGGCTGAGTATCCAAGGCCTGATTTGCATAAGCTGCGGGTATGGTTTCAGCACCAACCAACCCACGCAGAATATCCCACGCCTACTTAAAAGCTTCCACTGTCATAGTAGGAAGGCCTGCACCCCCAACCGGTGTCGCCTCCTCTTGAGCCCCTCCATCCTCTACAACCACTTCTTCTACATCCTCAATCACATGATCCTGAGATGGGGGAGGGGTTACCTCACATGCAGCAGTAGCTCGAGCTCCACCCCTGGGGGGTACGGCTCCAGCTCGTCCCTTGCCCCTTCCCCTACCTCTGCCACAAACTGCCGGGCCCGCTGGCCTTACTCCATTATTCCTTGTAATGACCATCTACGAACAGAAGAGTGAATGAGGTTAGATACAAATTTGTATCACCAGATACCAATTGAAATTGAGTTATAGCATGAAGGAAAGAAGGAAATAAGGAAAAGATAATTTTTTCCTAGAGCCCCATAGCCTCACGAAAAAAAGTACGGACGTCTCCGCACTATTCTGCAAGACTCTACTAGACCTGTTTGGTACAATGAGATCAATGAACCTAGGCTCTGATACCATCTTTGTCACGACCCAACCCATCATGAGTGGCACCCACCCAACCCCCGGATGAGCGAACCATTAGTGTTCAGCCCTTGTCTAGACTAACAGCCTAAAACCAATAACAGAAAGTAAACTAGCAATCAAAACAATTCAAAATTAATCATAATCGTTATCCTACGGAAAATCCCTCCTAGGAACTGAAAGTCATTGTACCAAACATCAACACCAAATATCTAGAATACGGGGATGCAACCCCAAAAGATAAAAATAAAGTAGTTTTAAGTCCGAAACAAATGGACTAAAACTCTAAGGACAACCCAAGGTAGCTCGAAACAAGCAGCTCACCCTTGAAAGTCAGAATCGCCGGTGCTAAATGTGAGGTCGCATCTCAGTCGCTGGTAGATTTCCTGTACTCACCAAAGATAAGCAAGTGCAGTATCAGTACACCACGACTGTGTACTGGTAGGATCATTAGCCAATTTTCAAGTAAACAACATGTATAACAGTATAACATATTCAAGTAAATATATGGAAAACATGCAACAAATATACAGGCCCTAGACTACAAGTCTCTACCTACCTTGTCCCAGCATGAAATCCATCTCTTACAGTTCTATACCCCGAACATGAGCCATTAACTATACCTTTCCGTCTAGCCCGGACCCACCCTGGAATCCCCTCTAGACACATACCAAAGTAATGCTTCAACCCGTCCTAAACCAAGACCAACACAGCAGTTATACAAAGTTACCGGCCACTCAAGGACCACCAGCAATAGCACATTTAAATAGACAACCCAGTCTACTCACGAAACCAATATCAAGTACCACATTCAGTAAAACAACTCAGTACACACATGAAACTAATATCAGCCAATGCAATACAATAATAAATGAAACAATGCAAGATGCAATAAAATAAACCCATACCAGGCGTGGTACCCGGGCCAACTGAATGTTATACCTGTACCAGGCGTGGTACTTGTGCCAACTATTTGTTATACCCATACCAGGCGTGGTACCCGATCCAACCAAATGTCAACAATCACAGTCAATATATGAACACACACAACTTGTAAAACCAACAAGTAAACACCGTTCAATCACAGACTGTAAATAGGAACCTAGACATTCCACACGACTTTCCTAAGCAATGTAATACATATAATCACTTAGACATGAAAACACGAATATAAACATTCACAAAAAATCATAAGCCATCACCTACCTCAAAATGTTCCAAGCTCTATTCGACCCGAGCTTTCCCGTGTTCCGGATTGCTCTTTCATTCTTGGTCTAAAAAAGAAACACAGTACATATAATTAACACACAAGGCCTGTACAATACCCGGATTATACCAAATCCCCAAACTCCAGGCCACCCATGATCATACCAGCCTTTTCCCGGGATTTTCCACCATTAATTCTCCCAGTTCTATCATTTTTTATGGATAAAACAGGGAATTAAACAACCTATGACCATAATAATGTACTTTAATCCATACCCAAGAACACACATGCTTGGAATCCCCTTCCTTCCCTGAATTCCACTATCCCTAGGTTATTCTAACCTTTCCCCAAATTCCCTCCTAATTCTACCGCATAGGAAAGGTAATACAAAGATTGGGGAACGAAAATCGTACCTTAGAGAAGAATTTTGACAGAAAAAGGAAGAAAAACGCCTGGAATTGCCTAGCCCTTCTCCCAAAATGAACTTGTAAAAACTGAATGTTTTGGGAGCTGTTTCTGCATTAAAATCCCGTCGGCCAGCTATAGAGATCCCCACTCCGCTATAGCGGTCCCGCTATAGCGATAGGCTGCCGCTATAGCGGTCTTAAGTAGGTTGACCGCCCTTTGACCACTGCTATAGCGGTAATTTCTACCACTATAGCGGTGGCCACTATCGCGCCTGACTACGCTCATCACGGACAGAATGTCCGAAAATCTGCCAGTTTTGGCCATTTCACAACACACATGTTTCCCCCGACGTCCTGAAACAACCCATTCAAGTCAAACGCGATTCCAGAAGTTCTAATTACCCAAATTTGATTCCGAAAAGTCCCCCGGACTCCTTTATGTCTTGTCTATGTGGAAAACTAGCTCAATCCAAGACACCTAAACCCATCTTTACCTAGATTTCCTTAGACTCTACCTCACTTCAAAACTGGCCGAGGCTAGCCTAGCCTAGAATTTCAAACTCCCAAACTCGGAGTTTTGTATCTCTAAAACTTGGCACGATGGAACTACTCGTAACGACGGACCCAGTCGTTACACCAGTAGAGTTCAACCCTTAGCCTAGACTAACAACCTAAAACAAACAAATAGAAAATAAACTAGTAAGTCAAATAATGCAAAAGGCCTTTAATTGAAATAAAACCTGTGGAAATTCCCCTAGAATATGAAAGTCATCGTACCAAACACTACCAATACTAGAGTACGGGAATGCTACCCCAAAACTTAAAACAATAAAGAAATAGTCTAAGCCCAAAACAATTAGGCTACAACTCGAAGATAAACATCAAAGCGACTTGGTCAAACAGCTCACCCTTGATATCTAGAACAGTCCAGCCTACAAGTGAGGTCGTGCGTCAACCGTTGGAAGATTTCCTGTACTCACAAGAAAAACAAGCAAGTGTAGTATCAGTACACAACTACCGTGTACTGGTAGGATCATCAGCCAGTTCCAAATAAAATAGTGTATAATCAATACAGCAAATCAAGTATAAGTGCAGAAAATATGCAACAAGTCAATAGGTTCCCTTAGACTACAAGTCTCTACCTAGATTTTTCCCACATGAAATCCACCTTTTATAACTCTAAACAACAATCACAGAATTCAATAAATCATCCTTTTTGCCTAGCCCAAACCCACCCTGGGATCCCTTCTAAATAACACCTAGGTGTTAAACAGACAACCCGACCTAATCCAACACCAACTCCACAGATATAACAGGATTCCCGGTCACTCAACGACCACCAACAAATATCAGAATTCAATAAAATAGCCCGGTCCACTCACAGAACCAATAACAGTCAATGCAATGCAACAATATCAATGAAATAATGTAGTAAAATAAACCCGTACAAAGCGTGGTACCCGAGCCAACCGTTAGTATTCCATACCAGGCGTGGTACCCAAGCCAACCATTAGTTATACCCGTACCAAGCGTGGTACCCAAGCCAACCATTAGTTATACCCGTACCAAGAGTGGTACCCGAGTCAACCATTTATTATAGCCGTACTAGGCGTGGTACCCAAGCCAACCATTTGTTATACCCGTACCAGGCATGGTACCTGAGCCAATCGAATGTCAATAATCCACTGTTAAACAATGAACAAACAACTTGTAAACCAACAAGCAACACACCATTCAATTCACAGACTGTAAAATAGTGTAAAACATGACCCTTAGACATTTTACACAATTCCTCTAAGCCATGCAATTCATACAAACACTTAGATAAGAGTACAAAATATACAACATTCACAGGAATCGTAAGTCATCACCTACCTCGAAATGATCCAAGCTCTACTCAACCCGAGTTTTCCCATGTTCTGGATTCGTTTCTCATTCTTGGTCTAAACCAATATACAAGTACTCAAATTAACAAACAAGGCCTGCACATTACCCTGATTACACCAAATCCCAGACCCCCAGGCCACCCATGATCATCCTACCCTTTTTCCCGGGCTTACCGCCATTAATTTACCTAGTTCTATCATTTTCACGGATTAAAATAGAGAATTTAATAACATACGATCATAATACCCTACTTTTAACAATACCTAAGAAGTTTCATGCCTAGAATCCCCCTTCTTCCCCAGATTCTACCATCCCTAGGTTATTCAAACCTTTTCCCAAGTTCCCTCCTAGCAATTCTACCACGTAGGAAAAGTAGTACAAAGTTTGGGGAGTAGAATCCTTACCTTTAGGATGAAAAATAGTGGAAAACAGGTAGAAATCACCCAAAATCGCCCCCTTCTTCTCCCAAAATGTTTCAAGAAAAATTGAACTATTTTGGGAAAGTTTCTGCATTAAATCTCGTCACGCTCCACTATAGCGGTCCACTCTGCTATAGAGGTACCGCCATAACAGATTCATCCACTATGGCGGGGCTGACCAACATTCACTTCCGCTGTAGCAGTAATTTCTTCACTACGGCGGAGGTCGCTATGGCAGAGTTTCAACTTTTATAGCGGTTGACACAGGACAGAAAGTCGTAAAACCTCCAAAACTAGTCCATTTTACAACACACTTATTTTCTCGATGTCCCGGAATAATCCATTCACGTCAACCTCAATTCTGGGTGTTCTACTTACCCGAATTTGATTTTGAAAAGTCCCCCAGACTCTTTTATGTGTTACCTACGAGGAAAACTAGCTCACCACAAGACATCCAACCCAATACTTACTCGAATTTCCCTAGACTCCACCTCGCTCCAAATCCGACTAAGGCTAACCTAGCCCAAAATTTCAAACTCCCAAACCCGGAGTTTTCTAACTCTAAAACTTGGCATGATTGGGCTACCCCTAACGACAGAACCGGTTGTTATAACAGATACCAATTTACCCATCATTCATTCCCGAATGATTAAACTCGAATTTACGGAAATAAAAGAAAAAAAGTGTAGTACCTGAATCCTCAAACAAATAAGAGTACTTATCCCGCATGTCCCTCTCGGTTTCCCAAGTGGCTTCCTCAATCGGATGATGCTTCCACTGAACCTTTACCATATCAATCACCTTTTTTCTTAACCTACGGACATCCCGAGCAAGAATCAAGACTGGTTCCTCTTCATAACGAAGATCCTTATCGAAAAGTATCTCATCCTACTTGATGATGTAGTCCCCATCCCCATGGTATTGCTTAAGCATAGATACATGGAATACCGGATAAACACTCGACAAATTGGGCGGCAGTGCTAACTTGTATGCCACTGGCCCCATAATCTCGAGAAACTCAAACAGACCGATGAACCGAGGGCTAAGCTTGCCGTTCTTACCAAACTACATAACTCCCTTCATTGGTGAAACTTTCAATAATACCTGTTCACCAACCTGAAATTCCATGTCCCGGACCTTGCGATTTGCATACTCCTTCTGTCTTCTTTGCACAGTGGTAGAAACTGGTCCCAATGACCCCCAAAGTCCATCACACATGCTCTCAGCATGTCCTTTAATACCTGGATCGTCCTCTCCGACTGACCATCAGTCTGAGGATAGAAGGTTGTGCTAAAGGTGAGTTGTGTACCCAACTCTTCATGTAACTTTCCCCAAAATTTAGAGGTGAACTGTGTACCCCTGTCTGAAATGATGGACAGTGGCACCCCATGCAATCTCACAATCTCTTTCACGTAGATCTTAGCCAATTGCTGTGAATTGTAATCTACCCTGACTAGAATAAAATGAGCGGACTTGGTCAGCCTATCAACAATGACCCAAATTGAGTCAACTTCCCCTGTGTCTTGGGAAGACCCACCACGAAGTCCATAGCTATCCTTTCCCATTTCCACTCTGGAATTGGCATCCTCTGGACTAGTCCTGCAGGTCTCTAATGCTCATACTTTACCTGTTGGTAGTTCTGACATTTGGACACAAAGTCAACTATGTCCCTTTTCATTCTGGGCCACTAGTAACGCTGCCTTAAGTTCCTGTACATTTTGGTCACACCCGGATGAATTGAGTACCGCAAACCATGAGCTTCCCCCAAGATTTTATGAATTATATCATCAACCCAAGGAACACAAATCCTCTCTCTGAAATTTAGTACTCCACCAGAGTCTAACATGATGTCCTTGGATTCCCCGGATATTACCTTACCTCGAAGCTTAGTCAGTTTCGGATCCTGAAACTGTTTGGCCTTTATTTCTTCTATGAAAGTGGCTTTGACCTTAATGCTGGCCAATAACCCACCCTGTTCTGAAACATCCAAGTGCATGAACTTAGCCTCCAAAGGCCGAATTTCTCTTGCTGGTGGTCATTTGGACACCCCCAAACAAGCCAAACTACCCATGCTAACTATTTTCTGGCTCAATACATCTGCCACCACATTAGCCTTACCCGGATAGTACTAAATAGTCACATCATAGTCCTTCAATAACTCCATCCACCTTCTCTGCCTTAAATTCAAATCCTTCTGAGTGAAGACATGTTGCAGACTGCGATTATCAGTGAACACTTCACACTTGACACCATAGAGATAGTGTCTCCAAATCTTAAGTCCAAAGACCATTGCTGCCAATTCTAAGTCATGAGTAGGATAGTTCCTGTCATGCACCTTCAACTGCCTAGATACATAGGCTATCACGTTCCTATCCTTCATCAACACAACACCTAAACCAGAATGTGAAGCATCATAGTAAACAATAAAGTCTTTACCTTCAACTGGCAAGGACAATATAGGATCCATGGTCAGAAGTGTCTTGAGCTTTTGGAAACTCTCCTCGCACTTTTCGGACCACACAAATGGTACATCTTTTTCTATCAGTTTGGTCAGGTGAGTAGCAATAGACGCAAAATCCTTAACAAACCTCTAGTAGTACCCTGCGAGCCCAAAAAAACTCCTCACCTCGGTCACAGAGCTAGGACAAGCCCAACTCTTGAATGCCTCAATCTTCTGGGGATCCACCATCACCTCCTGTTCTGACACTACATGCCCCAAGAATGCAATTGAAGTCAACCAAAACTCACACTTAATGAACTTCACATAAAGCTTTTGGCGTCTCAAGATGTCCAACACAATACAAAGTTGATTAGTATGCTCCTCACTACTCTTGGAGTATATCAAAATATCATCGATAAATACAATCACGAAGGAATCCAAATACGACTTAAACACCCCATTCATCAAACTCATGAATGTTGTCGGCGCATTGGTCAAACCAAACGACATTACTAGGAACCCGTAATGCCCATACTGAGTTTGAAAAGCAGTCTTAGGAATGTCCTCAGACCTAATCCTCAACTGATGGTACCCCAACCTCAAGTCGATTTTCAAAAACACCAATGCATCCTGAAGCTGGTGAAATAAATCATCAATGCGGGGTAGAGGGTACTTATTCTGGATGGTCACCTTGTTCAACTGCCTATAATCTATGCACATTCGCATACTACCATCTTTTTTCCTTAAGAACAAAATAGGAGCACCCCAAGGTGACGCACTGGGACAGATAAATCCCTTATCTAGGAGTTCCTATAGCTGAGTCTTAAGTTCCCTCAACTCTGCCGGAGCCATACAATACGGAGGAATAGAAATGGGATGAGTGTCTGGCTCCATATCAATACAGAAGTCGATATCCCTGTCCGGAGGTATACCAGGCAAATCTGCTGGAAACACCTCTAGAAACTCAAAAACCACCGGTACTGACTCCATAGATGGGGACTCCACACCATCATCCTGGAGATGAGCCAAGAAGGCTAGACACCCTCTCCCTACTAGCTTCCTAGCCCGAACGAACGATATAACCTTAACTGGCTTAGGCCTGTACATATCTTTCCCCTCTAGTCTATCGTTATCCAAAATCTCTAGAGTCACAGTCTTGGTGTTACATTTTAACATAGCATGATAAGGGGACAACCAGGTCATGCCCAAGATAATAAAAAAATTAGCCATATCCAGAATCACCAAGTCTACCCAATTATGCAACCCCATGAACACAACAGAACAGTCACGATAAACATGAGTAACAATAACAGACTCTCCAACCGGGGTAGAAACATGGACAGGGGAATCAAGGATATCGCAAATCAATTCCAGACCCAACGCAAAACTCAAAGATACATAAGAATATGTAGAACCTGGGTCAAATAATACTGAATCCATTTTATCGCGGACAAGAATGGTACCTGTGATCACCGCATTTGATGCTTCCACCTCAGTTCTCCCTAAAAATGCATAACAATGAGCCCGATCATCAATTCGGGCAACTTCCTGGGCCGGCTGTGTTGTACCCCTGCCTACGCCGTTGTTCCCTCTATCGCCCTGGCCTCCCTGAAAGTTTCCTCGCCCACCCTGTGGACGACCTCTAGCATTACCGCCTCTACCTATTGGGACCACCGCTCTAGACTGCTCCTGACCTTGATTACCTGTCTGCCTGTGTGGGAAATCCCTCTTAAAGTGGCCCAGATTACACAATGGAAGCAACCACGTTCAAGTGTAGGCCTGCTAGCTGATGTATAAGACATTCCTAAGCCTCTAGGAGCTGAAGACTGATTATGAGCTCCTTGACAACCACCTGTAGTAGCTGGCAGAGCTGACTAAATAGAATGGGCTGAGTATACCTGCTGATAATGACCCCAGGAATACGAACCACCATAATTTCCCTCATTCTGGGGCTTCTTGGCTAACGCCTTAGCCTGCCCCATCTGCCTGACTCCCTCAAGTTGCTTCACATAATCTACCACATCATTAAAGCCCTTCCCTGAAGAAGTCATATGCACTGACAGTACCTGTAGCTCAGTATTCAAACCTTTCACAAACAACCGGACCCACTCCTCCTCGAAACCCAACATATGTGTGGAAAAACAAGACAAGGCATGGAACTTAGCCTCATAAGCAGAGACTGACATGCTACCCGTCTCCAAGTTTAAGAACTCATCCTTCTTCCGATCCCTCAAAGTACGAGGTATGTATTTCTCTAAAAACAAAGCGTGGAACTGTTCCCAAGTCAGTGAGGGTAGAACAGAAGACTGACACTCCACATGAGACCTCCACCACTGCTTAGCATCACCCTGTAGCTGAAATGTGACAAACTCAACCCCATGCTGGCGTACAATACTCAACTTGTGCAACCCCTCATAGCAATCCAAGATGAACTTATAAGCATCATCCCTATCAGTACCCTGAAATGTAGGAGGTTTCAGCTTGAGAAACTTGGTCAGCATCTCATGCTCATTCCCTGTCATCACTGGGCCTAGTAATTGCCTGAAAAAGTCATTTGTGCCTAAAGCTGCATCCATCCTAGGCGGTGTAGTACCCGCTAGCTGAGTATCCAAGGCCTGGTTTGCAAAAGCCACGGGTATGGCTCCAGTACCAACCAACACACTCAAAATATTCCAAGCCTGCTGAAAGGCTTCTGGTGTCATAGTAGGGAGGCCTGCACCCCCAATCGGTGCCGCCTCCTCCTGCAACTCACTATCTACAGCGATAACTTCTACACCTTCAGTAACATGTTCCTGAGGTGGGGGAGGGGTCGCTTCACGCTATCTAGCAGCCGCTCGAGCTCCACCCCTGGCGAGTGCGGCCCCACCTCATCCTCTGCCCTTTCCTCTGCCTCTACCAGAGATAGCCAGGCTCGCTGTTGGGACCGCTGCTCTAGCTTCATTGTTCCTTGTGTTAACCATCTGCGGACAGAAGATTGAATGAGATTAGATACCAATTTGTATCACCAGATACCAATTGGAATCAAGTTATAGCACGAAGGAAAGAAGGAAGAGATAGTTTTCCTAAAGCCCCATAGCCTCTCGAAGAAAAGTACGAACGTCTCCGCACCATTTTGCAAGACTCTACTATACCTTGTCTGGTACGATGAGATCAACGAACCTAGGGCTCTGATACCATCTTTGTCATGACCTAGACCATCGTGAGTGGCACCCACCCAACCCTCGGATGAGCGAACCAGTAGAGTTCAACCCTTAGCCTAGACTAACAGCCTAAAACCATCAAACAAAAAATAAACTAGCAATTCAAATAATGCAAAAGGCCTTTCATTAAAAACAAACCTGCGGAAATTCCCCTAGAATCTGAAAGTCATCGTACCAAACACTACCATACTAGAGTACGGGGATGCAACCCCAAAACTTAAAACAATAAAGAAATAGTCTAAGCCCGAAATGATTGGGCTACAACTTAAAGATAAACACCAAGGCGGCTTGGTTGAATAGCTCACCCTTGATATCTGGAACAGTCCGTCCTACAAGTGAGGTCGTGCGTCAACCGCCGAAAGATTTTCTATACTCACAAGAAAAACAAGCAGGTGCAGTATCAGTACACAACCACCGTGTACTGGTAGGATCATCAGCCAGTTCTAAATAGAACAGTGTATAATCAGTACAACAAATCAAGTATAAGTGCAGAAAAATATGCAACAAGTCAATAGGCTCCCCTAAACTACAAGTCTCTACCTAGCTTGTTCCCACATGAAATCTACCTTTTATAACTCTAAACAACAATCACAGAATTCAATAAATCATCCTTTTTGCCTAGCCCGGACCCACCCTGGGATCCCTTCTAAAGAACACCTAAGTGTTAAACAGACAATCCGGCCTAATCCAAAACCAACTCCACAGATATAACAGGATTTTCGGTCACTCAACAACCACCAACGAATATCACAATTCAAAAAAACAGCCCGGTCCACTCACGAAACCAATAAAAGTCAATGCAATGCAACAATATCAATGTAATGATGTAGTAAAATAAACCCATACCTGGCGTGGTACCCGATCCAGCCATTACTATTCAGTACCAGGCGTGGCACCCGAGTCTACCATTTATTATAGCCGTACTAGGCGTGGTACCCAAGCCAACCATTTGTTATACCCGTACCAGGCATGGTACCTGAGCCAACCGAATGTCAATAATCCACTGTTAAACAATGAACAAACAACTTGTAAACCAACAAGCAACACACCATTCAATTCACAGACTGTAAAACAGTGTAAAACAGGACCCTTAGACATTTTACACAATTCCTCTAAGCCATGCAATTCATACAAACACTTAGATAAGAGTACAAAATATAAAACAGTCACAGGAATCGTAAGACATCACCTTCCTCGAAATGATCCAAGCTCTACTCAACCCGAGTTTTCCTGTGTTCTGGATTCGTTTCTCATTCTTGGTCTAAAATAATATACTAGTACTCAAATTAACAAACAAGGCCTACATATTACCATGATTACACCAAATCCTAGACCCCCAGGCGACCCATGATCATCCTACCCTTTTTCCCAGGCTTTTCGCCATTAATTTTCCTAGTTCTATCATTTTCACGGATCAAAATAGAGAATTTAACAACATACGATCATAATACCCTACTTTTAACAATGCCCAAGAACTTTCATGCCTAGAATCCCCCTTGTTCCCTGGGTTCTACCATCCCTAGGTTATTCCAACTTTTCCCCAAGTTCCCTCCTAGAAATTCTACCGCGTAAGAAAAGTAGTACAAAGTTTGGGGAGTAGAATCCTTACCTTTAGGATGAAAATAGTGGAAAATTGGTAGAAATCACCTTTAAATCGCCCCCTTCTTCTTCCAAAACGTTTCAAGAAAAACTGAACTGTTTTGGGGAAGTTTCTGCATTAAATCCCATCATGCTCCGCTATAGAGGTCCGCTCCTCTATAGCGTTACCACCATAGCGGAGTCATCTGCTATGGCAGAGGCTGACCGACGTTGACTTCCGTTGTAGAGGTAATTTCTTTGCTATGGTAGAGGTCGCTATGGCGGAGGTCATTATGGTAGAGTGTCAACCTCTATAGTGGTTGACACGGGACAGAAAGTGGTAAAACCTCCAAAACTTGTCCATTTTACAACACACTTATTTTCCCGACGTCCCGAAACAATCCCTTCACATCAACCTCAATTTCGGGAGTTCTACTTACCCGAATTCAATTTCAAAAAGTCTCTCGGACTCCTTTATGTGTTAGCTACGAGGAAAACTAGCTCACCACAAGACATCCAACCCAATCCTTACCCGTATAACCCTAGACTCCACCTTGCTCCAAATCCGGCTGAGGCTACCCTAACCCAGAATTTCAAACTCCCAAACCTAGTGTTTTCTAACTCTAAAACTTGGCACGGTTGGGCTACCCGTAAAGACGGACTCGGATATTACATATACGTAAATGATCTATTCTAGTGATTAACATACAAGATCGGTAAATTAGGTTCACCTAAATCCTTGGTCCGACAGATAGATGAATTTCACCACATGCCTTGGCCTGGCCGTGGGTGTATGATTTCCTAACCCTTACCCTGGATCCCAGATTAGCTATTTTGGGACAAGGTCAAGATATTAGATGAGGGTTGGTAGCCTTAAATCTCCATCGTTAAACAACCATTTTCCCATCTGTTACCTCCTTGGTCTGGCAAGTAAGAATAAGGCGAGTTCTAACATTTACAACCATTAAAAAGCAATCATAGAATCATTAACTGTTTAACATACGTTTGTGAATTCATCATAGTTTCCACAATCCTAGTTATGCTATTTAGCTTTTCATGCTTGCAAGAATCATAGAATAATACATAATAAAAGGCTTACTTGTATTAATCATGAAAATTACCTCAAAGTAGAAAAATATATAATCCAAAAACACAAATAAATAATAAAGGAGAAGAATAGAATAAACCAAAATTCTTCAGCCTTCACGGCGGTTCTTAGCTTTTTCTAGCTTACAAAATTAAAAGTAAAAAAGTATATCGGTTCTCCCCTACAAAATTATTCTTATAGACTATTTATAGATGTAAAAAAAAGCCTCAAATAAAATAACTGAGTCCAAAACGAATTGAGAAATCAAAACCCAATTAAATTGAGTTTGTCGCGTCAATGTTGTTGCAGCCCCCTTCAATATGTAGGGCTTTTCATTAGTTGACATGTGGCAGTGGGTGGCAGCTGGTCTTCCTCCAAATTCAATTGCACTTGATGTATAGAAATAATAATATAATAATGAATTCAATTCGTTAAGCTGCCTACTTGATTTTCTTATATGATTTCTCATTTTTAATTCGTTTCTTCTCCAAATTTCTTCAACTTTTCACCATTTTAATCCTACAAATAAAATACCCAATATAAGAATAATTCATAAAATCAATGCTCAAAAAATGATAACAAAAAGACTAAATATGAGATAAATAATGACTAAATATATGTATTTTTGGCCTCACATCATATACATATGAGAAAGTAAAACCAGGGTAAAACAAAACTGAAGTCATGCAGTCACAGACAAGAATAGTACATGTGATGACAATGTCAGATGCCTCTACCTCTGCTCTGCCTAGAAAAACATAGAAGTGGTTCTTTACACCTGTCTGTGCACCACCCCTATTGGGATGATTATGTCCTCTACCATGACCACCGCCCGGGTGGTACTTGGTACCACTTCTGCAAGATGTATGACCACCCCGCCAACCTTGTGGATGTTCTCTACCATACCCATTACCTCCACTTGCCAGAGATGGATCTTTGGGAGCCTTTTGCTGACCTTCCTATCGATAATAAGGATAATTTCTCTTTATGTGACCAACCTCACTGCACTCATAGCATGCACAGTCAAATGTAGGTTGTTGCACTGGAGCAGACAAAGTGAGATAACCACCAAACTCTGTCGAAGGTTGACTGGCCTCTGACATACCCCCAGTAGAAACCTGCATCACAGCTGAATGGGGCATGCAGGGTACCCCTGCAAACCTCGACCCCTGGAATGTTGACCACTAAAATTGCCCCCTGACCGGGGCTTCTTCAAAGAACTCTTTGCGTAACTCTCTTGCTTTACACCTTTAACCTTTTTTGCAAACTCAATTACCTCCTGAAAAGACTTACCAGAGGATGCTACCTGCAGAGCCGAAATATGAAGCCCTGTATTCAAACCTTTCAAACAAAGATGGATTCGTTCTTCCTCTGTATTGATCAACTGTGAAGAGTAACGAGCCAAAGTATGAAATCGTGCCTTGTAGGCTGCCATTGAAGAATTTCGCTACTCAATATTTTCATACTCATCCCTCTTTCTGTCTTGCATAGTATGAAGAACATACTTCTCTAGAAACATTTGGTAAAATTGACTCCAAGTCATAGAGCGTGCCCTAGTAGGCTTGCACTTCATGAATGCCCTTCACCATATTTTGGCATCTCCTTGCAATTGAAAAGAAACAAATTCAACACCATACCTCTCAACAATACCCATATTGTGCAGTCGCTCATTATAGTCAATGATGAATTCATAAGCATCCTCATACTCCAACCCATGAAATACCAGAAGTTTCATCTTTACAAACTTGCAGAAAAAGTCATGCTCATCGCCGATCATCATCGGGCCTGTCATTGGATACAGAAAGATACATATTTCTAAAGCCTCGTCCATTCGAGGAGCTATAGCTACAACATATTGGGTCACTAGATGATGTACTGTGGGCACTGCAGGAGTAGTCCCATTCCCTACCAGTCTACTCAGAAAACTCAAAACCTGTTGGATTATATCAAATGACATAAAAATTAGCACTGCACCTCCCTAAACAGGTGCCACCCCTGTCCCCTAAACTGGTAGTGCTTCCTCCTTTACAACCTCGGGAAGATCCTCATGTGGGGGAGAAGATGTTGACCTATCTCGAACCAAAGCCATGTCCCGAGCTCCACCCCAGGCGGGTGCACCCCTCTTTTCCATAGTACAGCATCTCACCCTTCCTCTACCACAAACCACAGCTTCAATAATTAGTTCTGGCACCTCTGATCTAGCCTCTAAAGTGCGTGTTCTCACTATCTTCATGAATAAGAGTGAAAGAGTCAGATACTAGTTTGGATTGACAAATAGCAATTGGAATCAAGTAATAGCACGAAGGAAGAAAGAAATTGAGTTTTCCTAGTTATGTAGCCTCCTGAAGAAAAGTACATATGTCTCTGTACTATTCTGCAAGACTCTACTAGACACATTCTTGTACAATAAGATCAACAAACTCGAGGCTCACATACCAACTTTGTCATGATCCAAATGGTCGTGAGTGGCACCATAATAACCCGGCGATAAAAGAATCATCTAACTCAAACCCAACCCTAATACTTTAACCAAAGTGCAGAATAATTTGACTAACTAAAACATCCCCAAAGAACTAAAAATTATCGTACAAGTACTCTAATCATAAACAATGTCTAAGACTACCAAATGATTATAATAATGTAAATAAGAGTATCAATATCGGGAAGAAGGACAATGACTCCAGGAAGACCCACGGCAGCCTGAGATATAGTTCTCACCCTTGGATCACAGTGTCAGCCTCCTAGTCTCGCTGAGGTCCGGTCTAAGCCTCTGGAATATGGTCTGCACTCAACAAAAGAAGAGTACTGGGTTGTGTGAGTATAAATACTATGTACTGGTAGGTATCATAGGTCGACCAAGTTTATAACAGGTATAATCAAATCAAATAACAACAAAAAGGCACTTTCAACTCTTAGCATGTAAGTTAGTTAACAGATAGTCATCTAAAGTCAAGTCAACAACAGTATTCTCAAGTTCACATAAGTCACCGAATATCATCACAAGATTGAAAGAGTAATCACTTTCAATAGTCATGTCATATGGAATCTATGTCAATCTAACTCTCATTAATGTAACCAATACCTCCAGTCTCATATTAGCCCACAATACCATCTCGCCATATCTAATCACGAGGAAAAAACAATAATAAAAGAAAAGGTGTACACACGTCCTAAAGGGTCTTATTTTTTCTAAACTATCCATGATCTGTAGGGGACGCACCAGGGTCAATGTACCCACTGAAACCATTTCTTATTGGTGCAATATTAATCCATACCAGTTTATGGTACCTAATCCAAAACAAGTAACGATATCAATAAACCTATAGTTCTCAACCCTATCTCTCAGGATATATATAATGTACTAAATCACACGTACACTTATTCATTTCAATTCCTAAAGCAGTTCATGTATACCTAGCTTATTTATTCAAGCACATCATGAAAACACTCATCATTTCAAATATGTTCGAAGATCAATCACAAGTCAAATAATTCAACCACATACATGTACTAAAATAAGTGTCAACTCCAATTTAAACTGTAACCTACCTCGAGTGAAGAATTACCACCTGCAAGTTACTTCACAATTGCATTGCCCTTCCTTAATACTTTGGATCGTTCAAGGTCTATAAACAATAATTTACAAGAGATTAATCATTTACTCTTCAATTCAGGCCTTAGGAATTTAACTCACTAATTCTACCCTTAATCGAGGTCTATAGCATTCTCTAAGGGTCAATTTATCATTAACTACCTTACAATATTCATATAATCAATACCCAAAGAGTTTCAAATCAAGTTAACTCCCTTTTTAGCCATTTTTATGCCTAAAGGTCTCATCTTTATGGAACTCAAGGTTCCCCCATTAGTCCTAATCATGTTTAAAACTATTAATTTTATGCTAGAAATACTAAACGCATATCATAGGATCAATTCTAGGTGAATTTACGCCTACCCATAGGGATTTCCCCAAGTTTCATGCCTTTAGGGCTCAAACTCAAGAATTCCACCATTAATCTTCCATCTAAAGATCTTACATAGATTAATGATTAATAAACAAAGAGGTTTACAAAGTCACTTACCTCAAACAAAGGAAAATGCCCTAGTTCTTGGAAAAGGCCTCTTAGATCTCTAGAACGCACTTGGAGCTTGTGGGAAAATAATACAAAAAACTTACTTAATTGCAGGTAATCTGTCTCGTTGCTCATCACAATAGCCGCGTCTCACTATGGAGAGTCACTATGGCAAGAATCGACTCGCTATGATGACTCATCATGATGAGAGGCCATCTCATCACAGCGATCTAAAATTTCTAGAACATCAGAAACTCTCTCAAAACCCCTCATTTAATAGAACACTTTATTGTTTAGACATCATGGATTAATCCAAATGCGACAATTATCATAATCGGAGTTCTATGAACCCAATTTCTGTTTTGGAACTTTCTATGGGACCTTACAACAGTCGACTATCCAATATCGAACACCACACTATCATAAAATGAACCACAAGACCTCAAATATCTCTAAGACACAGAACACTAGATTTTCATCAAAGCTCACCCTAACCTGAGATTTTATCAAGTCTCATCTTAGGGACTTTTCTAGCTGGGTACTTATGCCCTCACTTTACTATAATGACTATCGCACCCTATTTTTCTTGCAAAAGAATGGGATTCAGCGTGACAACTATTTTTAGGATGAAAAAAGAGGGAAAAGAGTCGCCACCTAATAAATTAAGGTGCGTTACGGCACCATTCTAAACTAACTACAATTAAATCAATTTTAGGTCTGCGCAACCAAAGAATCGGATAAGGGTTCAAGTTACCTCAAAAAAAAGGTGTTAAAAACCTTTCGAGGTCCACAAATATGAGTCCCTGTCAAATTTGTATATTATGTGGAGAGATACATGATAAGCAAGAGGTCGATGAATTTATTAAACTAAAAATGACTATGTGATTAAACATATAGACCTTAATTTTAAGAAAGTAAATAAATTAAGCGTAAATCTACTTATTAATATAAAACATATGATAAGTAATTAAACATGATAGTTCATTTACTAATTAAACGAGTTATTTCTTAATACGTGAATCTAAATAACTAGGTGATTAAATATAGAAAAAAAGTTACCTTAAAATAAATAAATAAATTAGGCATAAATTATTATCTAGTGGATGTGAATCTATGTGGTAGAAGTGATTAAGTATGCAAACTTAGTTTATTATTTAAAACAAGTAAAAGATAACTAGAAATATTCGATTAGCAAGAGGAGGGAGTTGAAATAGTGAAATGAAGAAAGATCAATTATTTTATTTAAAATTATAATTATTAATTAATTACACACAATTAGCCAATCATCCTCTTGAGAGGATTTAACATTTGTCCACATTGGACTTAATTAATGCTAAAATTGATATTAAATAGATAAAAAGTGACTAAAATTTAAAAATATTGAGAGAAAAATTAAATTTGAGTTGTTGTTTAATTAATAAAATACTATATATATATATATATATATATATATATATATATATATATATATATATATATAACAATAATATCGTGCAAAAAGATGTCATTCTTAAAACTACTCATAAATAAATTATGTATATATATATATTGTACATAAAAAATTAATGACATGTAATATTATACGAAATTCATGATAAAATAGAAATAATTAGAAATAACTTGTATATTTATAAATTACATACGAATTTAGAAAGCATCAAAATAATGACAAAATACATGATTTATTTAGTAAATAAAAATAATGTGTAATAGAAAATCAGATTTAAAATAATAACAATTAGTAAAATAACAGCTCGAGCGAGGTATAGGGAGGTCAAAATTGAGTGTCAATGACTTCCCCTTCTTCGCTAGAGAATGATGAAATAATTATCAGGCAAAAAACATTGACATAGTAGCCATTTTTTGGAGATATGGGAGTACAGGGGTTTGTTGGAGGTTTCTTCAGATGATGGTTCGATGGAGCTGGCAACGATGGGGTTGAGGGAGGAGATTAGGAGAGCGTAAGAAGAGATGGGGTGGTGGTGATGGGGTTGAGAGAGGAGAAGAGGGTGGAGAGGGTAACCGATAAAAGAACTTCCTCAAGTGAGCCGGATGATCTGAACTCTTGCAGGAATTGATGATGACTTCATCCACAAATACCTCAATCTCCTTGTGGATTATATAATGGAAGATAGTTGACATGGCTCTTATATAAGTGACGCCAATATTCTTAAGATCAAAATACATTACCATGTAATGACAAACACCCCAAGGCGTGATGAAAGCAATTTCTTCTGTATCTTCTTCGTCCATTAGCATATGATAGAGCCTTGCAAAATTATCTATGAACAACTGCATCTCATGCTTGGCAAATTTGTCGATGAGGATGTGAATGTTGGGCAATGAAAAATTATCTTATGGACTAGCTTTGATAATATCACGACCCAACCTACCGGGCCGTGCAGGCGCCTACTTTAACCACCTAG
This sequence comes from Jaltomata sinuosa, assembly GCA_003996215.1. Classification (NCBI taxonomy): domain Eukaryota; kingdom Viridiplantae; phylum Streptophyta; class Magnoliopsida; order Solanales; family Solanaceae; genus Jaltomata; species Jaltomata sinuosa. The sequence goes on along the minus strand of QJPP01002802.1, from coordinate 181,846 downwards.
ATAGAAGAACCCTCACCACCCGTCCAATAGGTGACATTGTGGAAAATTAAAATAACCCATTAAAATAAGTCCATTTTATACATGAGAATTTCTTTTACAAAAATGTTCAGAAAAATAACTACTTAAAGAATTGGTAGAAACCTTTACAATCTTTAACACACCTTCCCTAGAATCTAGTCTAAGCCAGTTCAAGAGCTACTACAAGGTTTATACAAGAACTGAAAAGGGACACAACTTCCATCAGGAAAACAAGGACAGAAGCTGCTGGAGGATCACCATCGGCATGCACTAAGAAAAATCATCAACCCTGCAACCAGACTATACCCAGAAAGGTATAGAAAGAGTAGAATCAGTACAACCACACGTACTGGTAGGCATCATCGGTCGATCCGAATCCACTCCTACCATCATATAAGAAAAACAGGGAAAAACATGAATATAACAATAGAATTTCCATCCTCCAACCTCCCCTCGGATTATACAATACAAACCTGATCCTTCTTACTACTTCCGCTGCCAACTCCCTCAATTCCCAGACTTCCCAAGTCATACTAACCTTAGATTTCCCAAGTCTTATCAACCTTAGACTTTCCAAGTCTTACTACTAGTCCAACCCCTAAGTCCTGACCCGGACTATACTCATCTTAGACTTCCCAAGCCTTACCACTAGACCAAATTCTAAGTCCTGACCCGAACTATACTCACCTTAGACTTCCCAAGCCTTACCACTAGACCAATCGCTAAGTCCTGACCCGGACTATACTCACCTTAGACTTCCCAAGCCTTACCACTAGACCAACTGCTAAGTCCTGACCCGGACTACCACCCTGTTTACTCTACCAATCCATATGTCCAAACATTCGGGAACAACCAGACTATTGTCAGTCCAGACCCATTACCCTCATGGTACAACCTATAAATATCTGAACCTCTTCAGGATCCCTAAGCAAACTCCACTATAGTAATGCCAGCTAATAACCCAACGCCAGACTCTCGGTCATTCCTCTAGCTTATCAAGTACCCATGAATCACCTTTTATATAACTAGGACCAGTAACAACAGCATAACCAACGACCATCCTATACAAATGTATATTACCCGGACCCACTCTGGGATCCCCTCTAACAAACACCTAAGTGTTAACAAGAAACCCAGTCTATACCAAGACCAACTCTAAATCAGATACAGCAAATAACCCGGCCTCACAAGGACCATAACCAAATATCACATCTCAATAATACAGCCCGGTCCGCTCACGGAACCAATATCAATCAACAAAATGTAATAAATATTCATGCAATAATGCAGTAAAGTAAACCCATACCAGGTGTGGTACCCGAGCCAACCGTTGGCATTCCCCTACCAGGCGTGGTACCCGAGCTAACTTTTAGTATTTTCGTACCAGGCATGGTACCCGAGCCAACCCAATATCAATAATCCACAGTAACAATAATGAAAAATTAACTTGTAAACCAACAAGCAAAAATACACAGTTCAATAACCAGACTGATCAAACAGGACTATGAGACATCCAATTCATCTCCTAAGCAATGCATCTCATACAATCACCTAGATAAAAGTACTCAAACACACAATGCATAAAGAATCAAGCCATCACCTCCCCTTTTCCTGGTAGATGACTTAACCCGACCTTCATCCGAAGGCCAACTCGTTCACCCTTACTAACATAAAATGATCGATTTCCTTTCTTAATAAAATTTAGCAACTATGTGATTTCCAGAACTTTACCTATCCCCACTCGTAATGGGAACACCTCCCTTTAGCCCTTAGCAAGTCTGACAACTACATATCATTCTGTTTACATTCTCGAGTCCTCATCTAGGGGGTTTCCCATTTTCGTTCCTGCTCAGCTACCTAGGCAATTTTGGTTCCCCAAACCTTCCCAACATCCCAGCCCCTAAGCCTATCATTTTATCATACCAAGACAACAATATAACCACATTATACATATCACAAGACCAGCCATTTACTCTGTACAATCCTAAACAAAACGTAACCCGACCGTAATCCGCCAAGACTCCATGCCCGGAGGCCTAAAACATGGATTCTCCATTCCACTATACAATAAGTACGGAAAGTAAAAAGGTCTATCTACTCAATGAAAACCTAGCCTACCTGGACGCCAAGCAACTGCAACCGTGCATTTTTTGTTCCATGAAGGCATTCCCTGACGACTCCACAGGCTCAAATATGTGGTTTTTTTGCGCTCTTTTAGCTAAAATTCCTCCTCCTCATAGTCCCAAAACCTTGGAGCAACATAGGAGGGTTTTTGGGGAAACCCTCGTATGTTTTCTAACTGAGGAGGAGAAACTTTTTAAATAAAAAAACCCGTTCTGAGGCTTCTGCCTCCGGTCATTCTGCTATGGCGATCTAACCTTCCGATATTGCGGTTCCGCTATAACATAATAATTACCGCTATAGCGGAGTGACGTCAGCCTGAACTATTTCCAAAAATCAGAAATTTTCCATCATGTCACCCTACTTAAGACAAACATACTTTAATTAGTTCCTGGCATAATTCAATTTTGCAATTTTTAAAGTAATGGCGGGTCCGGTCGTTACAACAGATACCAATTTACCCATCGTTCATCCCTGAATGATCCCGAAATAATAACCAGACGAGGGGGGCTAGCCTAGAACTTCCACCGCCCAAGTGACCGTGTAACTAACGAACCTACGCAAGTTGCCAAACCTTCCCATAATTTTTCTAACCGACGAGAAGGAAAAGATTCTAAAATTATCCCATCTTGATGAGGAATTTATGATCCTTTCAAGGAAAATTACACGTGTTCCTATTTCGAGCACCCTAGAAATCCAGGGCCTCGTGTATTGTCGGGATGGACGAATTTGAAAAGACCTGGTAGAACCTTTCCTTACCAAAATTGATTTCCCATCTGCTATAGCGGATAATACACTGCTATCGTGGTCTTGCTATAGCGGACTGCTGACCACTATAGCGGTTGACAGCAGAATGAAATTGGGGAGAAATGGATTTCACCCTCCATTCTCCCCACATTCCTTTCAAAAACTCTACATTCTCTTCCGATCACTCTACTCCCGACGTTGAAATCTTAGGTAAACATCTAATTTTTCTTACTCTCTTACTCTGTTGCACGATTTTGTACATGTTTATGGTAGAAAACTAGGAATTGGGTGTATATTGAAGTGGGTTTTGAACTAGACTTTGGTTGGATTTTTTTTTGTTGAACTCCCAAAGCATGGATGCTTCCCTTACGTTTACAATGCCTCCAAGGCATTCTGGGCTCAAAGATTACACTATTATTGGCCAAAAATGGGCCAAAATGAGGTGGAATATAAAGAGTTTTTCTTGAACAAAAGTGGTGATTCGGACGATTTATAGGGGTTATGATGCCCAATTTTTTGTAGAAAATGGTAATGGGGTACTTTGGGTAGGTAGATCTGAACTTGGGATGTCAAAAATGGAGTTTTGGGCCAAGGGGCACCATTGATGCACCCCTTGAAGGTCTAGGACGATGAAGACCGCTATAGTGGTGGGCTCCGCTATGGCGGTCCCGCTACAGTGGATTTTCCTCTATTATAGTAGTTTTGCTGTGGCGAAAGCGCCATCTACTATAGCGCCGCAAAATAGTGGCCTCCCAAGCCAACACTTAAAAAAAAATTCTCCCCTTGATGCTCTATCACTCTTCTAATCCCTCTTATTCATTACATTTGTAGGGTAAAATAACCAAATGGCTGAAGGACAATCACCCGAATATGATTATGATCATTTTTCCGATGAAGCTAGTCGGGAGAGGTTCATGGACTACTGGAAGTTCGGCTTATGCTAATAAAGGGGTTGCAAGATGACTGAGGTGGATGGGAAAGCAGCCGATTTTCATCGTAGAATTCAAGAGTTTGGTTGGGGTCCTTTTCTAGTGGCTCCCCCTCCCGCGTTAATAGGCTGGGTGTGGGAGTTTTATGCCATCCTCCCCACTGTCCTTTGGGATGAACCCAACCCTACCATCACACTCCGAGGGGTGGACATCCCCGTGGATATCTGAACTATAAATAAAGTGCTAGGGGTGCCTCACATCTCCAATGAGGCGTATGATGCTATGTTTGGACTGTGGGACATGACTTGGCTGAGGGATACTTTAGTGGAACCTGGATTCAGAAATAAGGTATACTGGGTCAGTCCTGAGGGCGTAACTAGTGTTTACTTCTCCCTCGAGGCTAGGAGGTGACTGAACTTGGTGTACCAAAGGATCCGTCCATCGAGAAATATGACCGATGTGACTTACGCCCGGGCTTTGGTGATGGCTTATGCCATGCAGGGTATCATAATGAATGTGGGGGAGCAAATCATCTCTGAATGGAAGGAATTCTACCGGGGTCGTAGGAAGGGTCCTTATCTTCCGGGTTTGGTGTCGGAGTTGTGCACGCAAGCTGGCGTGCATGAGGACCATACCGACTCAACAGTGACTATAAATGAGCCCTTTGACCCTATCTGGGTGAAGTAAATCTCCAAAAAGAAGAGGAAGATGAACGAAGCAGGATCATTAGAGACCAGTTGGAGGAGAATTTGGAAGCTTTCTGGAGGTTTATGAAGGATCCTCATGCCGGAGGTGTAGCCCCGCCCCCTTCTGCTCAGGACTTTGTAGCACTCTGCAGGGAGTTAGAGCAAGAGAAGAAGAGGAGACGCTCCCGGGATTGCATGTTTGTCCGGGTGTGGAAGACCGTTAAGGTCATGTTTTCTTGTGTTGCCCCAGGACAAGCGCTCCCTGCCCTTGAGCCCGAGGACATGCAAGAGTTCCCCTTCCTGTGCGATGATGAGGCTCAGGACTTCCCCCTCCCCCTATTACCAGACACTTTTAATGCTTTTGGGTTGCCCCCGTTTGGGGATTGTTAAGACCATGTTTCCCTTTCCCCTTTTTCCTTTTGTTTTAGCACGTGGATGCTAGTTTTAGATACTATTTCCCTTTTTACGCATATTATATTAGTTATACAGATGTTTTCCTTGCTCTATACAGTGATTCGTAGCTAAATTCATGCTTTTACATGGCCCCCGGGAAGGAATGAAAACAAGGGAAAACAGAGCAAGCCTTATGCCTTACGCCCTTCCTCTTTAGGGGTGGTCACTCCGCTATAGCGATTCTGCCGTAGCTATTGGCTTCCTCTATAGCGGTCCCGACAGTAATAGTATAGGAAATTTTATTTCCAGCTAAATACACTCATCCCCTTCCCAGTTACCACTGTCTAAACCTGTAAATCCCGCCATGGTCTTAAACCACCCTCAAGACCATTCCTGGCATTAACGCATCACAATTCAACATGACACATCATAAATTACAAAGAAATCACAACAACAATAGTTTCCCGATAATATCTTCTCGTTGTTACACTAATGACTCCTTTGTTCCCATGGTTCCCAACCAAGTCCCGACTGTCCTGAAATGGAAGCTTCCCTACAGTCACAGTTTCCAATCCCTTATTATCTTAACCACTGATAAGCCCCTTTACATGCAGTACAACTCTTTAAATCAAAACATTTAACAGCTTATCACAACCTAAGGTACATAGCATTTTCAACTCAATGACCCTCTGCAGACTCTACATGCACGATAGATAATAATTCACACGCATTCCAAGTAGTCACACCAGAATTGTACAACCCATCGTTTCACTTCAAGTCACAACCAAATCAATTCACTACCTAATCAAATCACAACCAATTCAAACCACACAGTTTAACCTTTCATTTGTGCCATGGATGACCATTAGCCGATTATCCATGCTTGTCACAGCCTCTCAGGCCAGATACCAATTGGAACCTTCTGGTTCTAATTTCTCTTGCTTGTCCAGTCGTAACCAAAGTACAAAGACCCCTTTACATTGCTGAGATACCAATTGGAATCGAAAGATGCCAATTGAACTCAACCCATACAAGAAAGTAAACAATTGCACGAAAGAATGAAAGATAGGAGACGCTTCCTAGAATGCTTCATAGCTTCCCAAAGATTAGATGTGGACATCAACATACCAATCCGTGAGACTCTATTCGACATATTTCTCTTGTACTGGGAGACTGATAACCTAGGCTCTGATACCATCTATCACAATCCAACCTACCGGGCCGTGCGGGCGCCTACTCTAACCACCTAGATAGATGAACCCTCACCACCCGTCCAACAGGTGACATTGCAGAAATTTAAAATAACCCGTTAAAATAAGTGCATTTTATACATGAGAATTTCTTTTACAAAAATGTTCAGAAAAATAACTACTTAAAGAATTAGCGGAAACCTTTACAATCTTTAACACACCTTTCCTAGAATCTAGTCTAAGCCGGTACAAGAGCTACTACAAGGTTTATACAAGAATTGAAAAGGGACACAACTTCCATCAGGAAATCAAGGACAGAAACTACTAGAGCATCACCATCGGCATGCACCTAAGAAACATCACCAACCCTACAACCAGACTATACGCAAAAAGGTATAGCAAGAGTAGAATCAGTACAACCACACATACTGGTAGGCATCATTGGTCGACCCAAATCCACTCCTACTATCATATAAGAAAAACAGGGAAAAACATGAATGTAACAATAGAATTTCCATCCTCTAACATCCCCTCGGATTATACAATACAAACCTGATCCTTCCTATTCCTTCCGCTGCCAACTCCCTCACTTCCCAGACTTCCCAAGTCATACTAACCTTAGACTTCTCAAGTCTTATCAACCTTAGACTTCCCAAGTCTCACTACTAGTCCAACCCCTAATTCCGGACTCGGACTATACTCACCTTAGACTTCCCAACCCTTAACACTAGACCAACCGCTAAGTCCTGACCCGGACTATATTCACCTTAGACTTCCCAAGCCTTACCACTAGACCAACCACTAAGTCCTGACCCGGATTATACTCACCTTAGACTTCCCAAGCCTTACCACTAGACCAACCGCTAAGTCCTGACCAAGACTACCACCCTGTTTACTCTACCAATCCATATGGCCAAACATTCGGGAACAACCCGACTATTGTCAGTCTAGATCCATTACCCTCATGGTACAACCTATAATTATCCGGACCTCTTTAGGATCCCTAAGCAACCTACACTATAGTAATGTCAGCTAATAACCCAACGCCAGACTCTCGGTCATTTTTCTAGCTTATAGAGTACCTATGAATCACCCTTATATGACTAGGACCAGAAACAACAACATAACCAACGATGTCCTATACAAATGTATATTACCCAGAACCACTCTGGGATCCCATCTAACCAACACCTAAGTGTTAACAAGAAACCTGGTCTATACCAAGACCAGCTCTAAATCAGATACAACAAATAACCCAGCCTCATAAGGACAATAACCAAATATCACATCTTAATAATACAGCTCGGTCCGCTCATGGGACCAATATCAATCAACATAATGCAACAAATATTCGTGCAATAATGCAGTAAAGTAAACCTATACCAGGCATGGTACCTGAGCCAACCGTTAGTATTCCCGCACCAGGCATGGTACCCGAGCCAACCATTAGTATTCTCGTACTAGGCGTGGTACCCAAGCCAACCATTAGTATTCCCGTACCAGGCATGGTACCCAGGCTAACCGTTAGTATTCCCGTACCAGGCGTGGTACCTGAGCCAACCGAATGTCAACAATCCACAGTCACAACAATGAACAATTAACTTGTAAACCAACAAGCAAAAATGCACAGTTCAATAACCAGACTTATCAAACAGGACTATGAGACATTTCAATTCATCTCCTAAGCAATGCATCTCATACAATCTCCTAGATAAAAGTACTCAAACACACAATGCATAAATAAATCAAGCCATCACTTACCCCTTCTTCGGGTAGATGACTTAACCCGACCTTCGTCCGAAGGCTAACCCATTCACCCTTACTAACATAAAATGATCGATTTCCTTTCTTAACAAAATTTAGCAACTATGTGATTTCTGAAACTTTACCTACACCCACACGTAATGGGAACACCTCCATTTAGCCCTTAGCAAGTCTAACAACCACATATCCTGCCCTTTATATTCCAGAGTCCTCATCTAGGGGGGTTTCCCATTTTCATTTCTGCTCAGCTACCCAGGCGATTCCTGGTTCCCCGAACCTTCCCGACATCCCAGCCCCTGAGCCTATCATTTTATCATACCAAGACAATAATATAACCATATTATACATATCACAAGACCATCCATTTACTTTGTACAATCCTAAATCAAACGTAACCCAACCGAATCTGCTAGACTCCATGCCCAAAGGACGAAAACATGGATTCTCCATTCCACTATACAATAAGTATGGAAAGTAAACAGGTTTATCTACTCAATGAAAACCTAGCCTACCTGAACGCCAAGCAGCTGCAACCGTCCATTTTTGGCTCTATGAAGGTGTTCCCTGACGACTCTGCAAGCCCGAATCCATGGTTTTTTCTCGCTCCTTTAGCTGGAACTCCTCCTCCTCATGGTCCCCAAACTTGGAGTAGAATAGGAGGGTTTTAGAGAATCCCTCGTATGTTTTCTAACTGAGGAGGAAAAGCTTTTTAAATAAAAACCCATTCTGAGGCTTCTGCCTCCCGTTATTCCGCTATGGCGGTCTAACCTTCCGCTATGGCGGTCTAACCTTCCGCTATAGCGGTCCCGCTATAGAGGAATAATTACCTCTATGGCGGAGTGACGTCAGCTCAAACTATTTCCAAAAATCAGAAAATTTCCATCACATCACCCTGCTTAAGACAAACGTACTTTAATTAGTTCCCGGCATAATTTGATTTCAAGATTTTTAAAGTAACGACGGGTCCGGTCATTACAAATAAGATATATGTAGTCAACACATATTCTAATCTTTCCATCCTTCTTTGGCACCTGAACAATATTGGCTAACCATATAGGATACTTCGTGGCTTCTTCAACTATGGATTGAATTTGTTTAGTGACTTCTTCTTTTATCTTCAAACTCAAATCTGGCTTGATTTTTAAAGTCTTTTGTTTTACTAGACTAAATTATGGATTGATTGGCAACTTGTGGGAGACAATATATGTACTCAACTGTAATGACCTATTCCGTTGTTGTTGATACCCAATTTTGAGCTTCCTACACCTTACTTGAGCTGTTATTTCACTAATTATTATTATTTTGAACCTGATTTTCTTTTACCTGTTACTTTTATTTACTTAATAAATCATGTATTTTGTCATTATTTTGGTGCTTTCTAAATTTATTTGTAATTTATAAATATATAAGTAATAATATGTATATATATATATATATGAATTTTATTAATTAAATAGAAGCTCAAATTTGATTTTTCTCTCAATCTATTTAAATTCTAGTCACTTTTTACCTATTTAATATCAATTTTAGCCTTAATTGAGTCTAATGTGGCCAAATTTTAAATTCCAAATTCAACCCAATTTTGTGACCTATCCGCGACCCATGACCTGACCCAAAAATTACATATTAATCACTATCGTCCATCTCATATAATCCAACAGCCCTGATTTATTCCCATTTCCTTTCCTTTTTAATTAGTAACCCCAAAATCCCTAGAACGCAATTCATTTTCTCTCCCTATGCCGCCACATCACTTTCCTCTCTCACCCCTCAGCCATTACTCTCCATATTTCTCTCAACCATCTGCTCCATCTCTCTCCTCCTTCAACTATCAACTCTGGCGAACACTCAGCTGTTGAGCTCACTCTGCCAGCCACCGCCTCCTAATTTCTCTTCTCCTCACCGCCCTTAGCAAACCCAAAAACACCAGCCGCCTCTATTAGGAGATCAAGACGGGATCTTAACGGAGGAAAATGATGAAAAAAGTCAAAAATGCACTCAAAAAGGCCTTGAGCGCCACCCAGGTTCCCCTATAGTGCAATGCACAATAGTGCACAAGTGTACTGCTAAAAAAATGCTATGGCGCCTCATAGGGCACCGCACAGGGGGAGCCATAGGCCAAACTCTAGCCTAGTTTGGCCAGGTTTGGCCAATTTAACCCATATCTGACCTGAAACCCTCTTAAACCCTATAAATACTATTTTTCTGATTTTAAGAGAGAACAATAGAGAAAAAGAGAGAACATCAATAGAAAAGTGAAGAAGGAGACACGGGGGTGATTTTAGGTAGGAAACACTCCAGGATCGAGACTCAAGGGTTTCTACCTAGGTTTTTCTTTTCCTTTTACTTTGTATGATTGAAACTCTGCTTATTAATGGATTATTGCATTTGTAATCAATCCATGAGTAGCTAAACTCATAGAATCTAGGGTTGTGGATGAACATGAATATTGTTGTTTAAATATTAAGTTAGTTTGATTGGATTTCCACTATTGAGTTGCTTATATTTTCTTGATCTTAGTTACTTGATTCTCTGAACAATTATTGAGTATTATCTATGGTTCGTAAGTTAGACTAGGAATAAGGAACTTGTGTTCGCAATAAAAAAAGGTAGAGCTTGGTCCTGGAACCCTTTTGGGAGAAACAATTTGCTAACATGGATAGAAATGTACTCTTTATCCTTGCTTAGTTGATACGGAATATTAATCACATGCACTTCACTATAGACCAATGACCATAGCAATATAAGCATTAGGAATAGTCGAGTAGACATAGAGGTAATTTGTAAAGATGCTCAATATCATGAATATAAACCTACAACTAGTAACTCAAGAAATCAGTTAAGGTAGTTAACTGATAACTCAACTGGATTATTCTAAGTCTGCAACCCTGTATCACTAATCATCTCTAAAATCACAAAACTGCGTAAAATCAACTTAAGTATTAGAAATATAGTAAATAGTAGTTAGTAATCTAAATCAAACAATCTTCTCCCTTTTACATCACGGAATAGTTAGAATAGGAATTCATTTTAGTCATCAATTTTTCAATTCCCTGTGAGATAGATATCTCAACTTACAAGTCCTATATTACTTGTCAGATCACGTACACTTGTGTATGCAAAAGGATGCAACAAGTACTGATGAAAGATCTTCGATATAATTGTCCATTAACTAAACAGTATCATGCAGATTTTGTGTAAAGTGCTCGTGACTCTTTTTTGCCATCTGGTAGCTTCCCTTATTTAGGTAGTCAATATACCCATTTCTCTAGTCCCTTGTTAGGCCTGTGTAGTTTATCTCATCATGGAAAATATTAATTGTCGAGTTGAGTAATTGAACCACTTTTTTGAAGTTATTTGCCCTTGAGTCCAATGAAGTCCCCTAGTTGGCTAAGGCATATGCTTTCGCATTTTGTGTTTGTGATATGTGGTTCAACGTCCATTCCATAAAATGACTTAGGGAAATGAGCATTTAGTCCAAGTAACTTTTCATTATTTGTCTTTGACTTCAAATGCTACATTGATTTGGCTCACCACTAGTATAGAGTCACATCTAAATTCAAGAATTTTTGCTCTTGGGTTTTGGGCTAAATCCAAACCTATAATAAATGCATCATACTCAGCTTCATTGTTAGTCAGATGTGCAAATTTCATATCCTATCCAAAGACTTCCCCAAAAGGAGTCCTTAAGATAATGCCTAACCCAAACCCGTGTACATTGGATTTTCTATCTGTACAAAGGATCCACACATTGGGTTCAGTGCCCGAGGTTTTTGGATATTCTCTTTCAACCTCTGGTATTATTTTCTGCCTAAAATCAGGTAGGACCTGAGATATTATAGCGGTCCATGGTTTGTATGTCAAATCATACCCACTGACTTATGTTTCCCATTTGGCCAGCCTTCCAGATAATTCAAGTTTATGCATTATACTCCTTAGAGGATATGTAGTTATTCAACTACCCTTTATGTCATTATGGGTGAGCTAATCATGCAAGAAATTAGGTTAGAAAACTTTTGGGTTGGGGAGTTGAAAATTTTGGGCTAAGCTAGTCTTAGATGAAATCTGCACAAGGTGAGGTCTATGGCAATTTAGGAAAGAATTGGGTAAAATGAGTAAGTTTGACCTTATTTTCTTTTAACTAAGGCATTAAGGAGTTTGTAGGACTTTTTAAAATAGAATTTGGGTGAGTAGAACTCCCGATATCGAACTTGACGAAAAGGGTTAGTTTGGAACTTCATGGTTTGAGGGTGTATTATGAAATGGGCGAAACTGGGGAAATTTATGAGTTTCTATCCTATGTAAGACACTATAATAGGTGACACACCGCTACTGTGACCTGCTATAGCAGAGAAATTCCTGCTATAGCGGGAGTCAAAGGTAGTCAACTCTATTATAGCGGGCGACTTCTGCTATGCTGGTGCCGCAATAGCGGGTTTAGTCGATGTTACTACACAAATTTTCCCAAAAATGTTCATTATTTCTCAAGAATATTTTGGGGAGGGCTGTGGAAATTTTGGGCAATTCCTAGCACTTTTACACTAGAAATCTTCATTAAGGTAAGTTTTTTATCCCCGCTAACTAGTATTTCAATTCCTGGTTCATAGAATCGCTAGTTCCAAGTCTTGGGGAGGGTTTATCTTTCCCTAACTATAAAAATCTGGTGTAAAGAGGAATGTTGGGGCATAAAACCTTGGTTTCTTGATTTAGGTTGTTTATATAAATATACCTTATCGTAATTCACTGGCATAACCATGGAATTGGTAGTAATTAGGTGAATTTAAGGTGGGAAGACCCTGGAATGGGTTGAATGATCATAAAATTGTCCTTGGGGTTTGGGATTTAGTTGTAATCCGTGATGATATAGGTCATTTAGTTGATTATGTGTTTGTATTATTATTTTTAGACCATAATCAAGCTAGAGTTTCAAGAAATGAGAAATCTCTGGTCCAATAGAGCATTCAGGCTTGATTTGAGGTAGGTGATGCTTGTTGAATACAATTTCATGAAAGTGTGCATTATAACTATATTTTAGTATTACTTGCACTATGTTTTTCCGGGAAAAAGGAATAAGTGTTAGAGATGTCTTAAGTGTCAATTGCATGTAATGAACTATTTTAAATACTTGTTAGTTTTTACAAGTGTGGTATGTATTCATTGTGGTTGAGATTGTTGTGATGTCTGTGATGATTTTGTTGGCTCGGGTACCATGCCTGGTATAGATTATGGGTTTCTCAGATACCACACCTGGTACAGGTTATTCATTGGTTGGCTCGGGTACCACGCCTGATACAGATTCATTATGGTTGGCTGGGCTGGTATGTTTAAGTGTTCAGGTGGTTTCTTGAGTAAACTAAGATTACATATTGAACACCATAGATGATGTTTTAGGGATCCTTGGGTGTTCCGAGTTGTTATTGCATATGATTTTCTTTTGGACATGTCTTATATGGTGGTTGAGTCAAGTTGATGACTTAGAGTCTAGCTTATATGTACTTGGCCTTATGATACATGTTGTTCTGTTTTACTAAATTATGGTTAACCGTTCATATTTTGTATATTGGAACTGGCCGATGATCCTACCAGTACACTGTTGTTCTTGTGTACTGATATTGCACTTGCTCTTCTTTTGTTGAGTACAGGGCATATTCCGGTGGCTGTTTCGAGACCTCAATTGTGATCCGAGCAACATCTGAATTCAAGGGTGAGCTATATCTTTTGGGCTACTATGGATTCATCTACTTGTTCTAGTCCATTGTTCGGACTTGGATTCCTTTTATTTTGGGGTTGCATCTCTGTCTTCTAGACATGTTTTAGAGTTTTGTCACATGACTTTCAGATTCTAGGAGGTTTACTTTTGCGGGTTTTACTATTTTGTTAAGATAAGATATCAATCTTGGTTTATCTTTTGAACTTGGTTTTAGCTTCTTAGTTTGGTTAAGTGTTCGCTTGATTAATTGGTTCTCCTATCAGGGATTTAGTATGGGTGCCACTCGTGGTGGGTTAGGTCATGATAAAGATGGTATCAGAGCCCTAGGTTCGTTGATCTTGTTGTACCAAAATGAGTGTAGTAGAGTCTTGCAAAATAGTACAGAGACATTTGTAATTTTATTCGAGAGGCTACAGGACTTTAGGAAACTATTTGTTCTTACTTCCGTCATGCTATAACTTGATTCCAATTGGTATCTGGCGATCCAAATTGGTATCTGACTTCCTTCATTCTTTTGTTCGCAGATGGTGAACACTAGACAAAATAGAGCAAGGGCAGCAACTCTAGCTGTGGTATCGGTAGTTCGTGAACAAGGAAGTTGTAGGGGAAGGGGGGAGCGACACCTGCCAAGGGTGGAGCTCAGGCGGTGACTTATCCAAGGCCGGCGACCCCTATACCACCCCAGAATATTAAGGTGGTACACAAGGATGGCGCAGAACCAGAAGTGGTGGCACAAGATGGAGGTGAAGACTTTCCTCCTTTGTATTCTGAGGTCATTCAGTAGGTATTGGCATTTCTGAGTGGGAATGCAAGTATTGTTGCCACCCTCACAATGTCAGCGGTGTAGGTTCTGGGTACCCAACCCTCTGTTCCCATAGCTCACAAGATGGATGAAGCTTTAGGTACAGATGCATTTTTCATCCGGTATCTGGCCCTGTCATGACCATGATCGAGCATGAGTTGTTGACTAAGTTCCTGAAGCTTAAACCTCCATCATTCCATAGTATAGAAGATGAGGATGCTTTTGAGATTATTTTGGACTATTATAAGAGATTGAACAAGTTAGGGATTGTACAGCAACATGGGGTGGAGTTTGTGACTTTCTAGCTGCATGGTGATGCTAAGTAGTGGTGGAGGGACCATGTGGAGTGTCATTCATGAGCTTTGCCTCCGATGACTTGGGCTCAGTTCCATGCCCTATTTTTGGAGAATTATGTGCCCCATACTCTGAGGGATCGCAAGAAGGATGAGTTTTTGGCCCTTGAATAGGACAATATGTCTGTTACAACTTATGAGGCTAAGTTTCATGCCTTGTCTCGCTATGCTACCCAGTTGTTGGGCAGTTGGGCACTGAGAAGGAGAGAATTTGCTTGTATGCTAAGGGTTTGAATATTGATTTGCAAGTTATGTCCGTTCACATGACTTTGGTAGGGCAGAGCTTTAATAAACTGACTGACTATGTGAAGAAACTAGAAGGAGTTAAACAGGTTCAGCAGGCTACAGTGTTAGCTAAGAATTCCAAGAGATGGATAATTTCAGTGGTTCTTATTCCACGGGTCCTAGCCAGTTGGTCAATTCAGCCCGTCCTATTCAGTCAGTCTTGCCAGCTTCTACAGGTGGCCATTCAGGGGCTATTCAGCAATCTCCAGCTCCTAGAGGCCAAGGTCTTCCTATTCTTCTGCCACAAGGCCTTTCTTGAGATAGTATGTTTTCATTAGGGTGATATGGGTCATTTCAAGAGGGAGGGCCCTCTGAGGCAGACAGGTAATCAGGTGCAGCAGCAGACTAAGGTTGTGGTTCCAGTAGGTGGAGGTGGCAATGGCAGGGGACGTCCACAGGGTGGGAAAGGTAATAATCAAGGAGGCCATGGTGGTAATAGAGTAAATGGTAACATAGGGAAAAGTGGAGCACAGCCTGCTAAAGAGGTTGCCCAGATTGATGATAGAGCTCATTGTTATGCCTTCCAAGAAAAGTCTGAGGCAGAGGCATCCGATGTTATGATAATATGTACTATTCTTGTTTGTGACCGGATGACTTTTATTTTATTTTATCAGGGTTCCACATATTCTTATGTATCTATTAGATTCCTTGGCTCTGGACTTGATTTGTGAAGTTCTTGATTCTCTTATTCATGTTTCTACTTCAGTTGGGAAGTCTGTGGTGGTGACCCATATGTATCCTTTATGCTCTATTGTGTTTATCGGTTTTCAAACTTGGGTAGATTTGGTCATTTTGGATATGCTGGATTTTGATATTATTCTGGTTATAACTTGGATGTCTCATTATCACGCTGTGTTGAACTGTAATTCTAAGATACTAACTCTAGAGATGCCAGGTATGGATTGACTAGAGTGGGAGGGTGTGAATAAGCCTAAGCCAGTGAAGATCATATCTTTTGTTTAGGATAAAAATCTAGTAGGGTAGGGGTGTTCAGCCTTCCTGGCTCATCTTTGAGATGTTAGTGCAGAGTTCTGTTCTATTGAGTCGGTCCCTGTAGTTTCTGAATTTCAGGAGGTATTTCCTGTGGATTTGCCTGGTATGCCCCTAGATAGGGACATTGACTTTTATATTTATTTGGAGCCGAGCACTCGCCAATCTTTATTTCTCATTACCGAATGGTTGTGGCTGAGTTGAGGGAACTCAAAACTCAGTTGCATGAATTTCATGATAAGGGATTTATTCATCCTAGTGCTTCACCTTGGGGTGCTCCGGTCTTGTTTGTCAAAAAGAAGGATGGTAGCATGAGGATGTATATAGACTATATGCAGTTGAACAAAGTTACCATCCAAAATAAGTATCCCTTGCCCCGCATATATAACCTATTTGACCAGTTGCAGTGTGCTTCGGCATTTTCCAAAATTGACTTGAGGTCAGGGTATCATTAGCTGAAAATTAGGCCTGAGGATATACCTAAAATGGCTTTCAGGATTCGATATGGGCATTATGAGTTCCTGGTAATGTTGTTTGGATTGACCAATGCGATGGCGGCTTTCATGAGTTTGATGAATAATGTCTTCAAGTCATTTCTGGATTCCTTTATGAATATATTCATAGATGACATTTTGATTTACTCCAAGAATAAGGAGGAGCATGCATAACATCTTCGTAATGTTTTGGGAATTCTGATGGAAAAGAAATTGTATGCTAAGTTTTCAAAATATGAATTTTGGTTATCTTCGGTTGCTTTCTTATGGCCTGTGGTCTCGGAAAAAAAGGGGATGGTAGATCCCCAGAAGATTGAGGCGGTTAAGAGTTGGGTTTGGCCTAGCTCTGTGACTGAGGTTAGGAGTTTTGTGGGTCTTGCCAGCTATTATCGCAGGTTCGTCAAGAATTTTGCCTCTATTGTTACTCACTTGACAAGGTTGACCCAGAAGGAAGTACCATTTGTTTGGTCTAACAAGTGTGAGGAGAGCTTCTAATAGCTCAAGACACTTTTGTCTACAGCTCTTATTCTATCACTGCCAGTTGAAGGTAAGGACTTCACTGTATTTTGTGATGCTTCACATTCGGGTTTGGGTGTTGTATTAATGTCGTACACGAATGTCATAGCTTATGCATTGAAGGCAATTGAAGCCTCATGAGAAAAACTACCCAACCCATGATTTGGAGTTGGCAGCGGTGATATTTGCACTTAAGATCTGGAGGCACTATCTCTATGGTGTCAAGTGTGAAGTGTTCATAGACCATCGCAGCCTGCAACATTTGATTACACAGAGGGATATGAATATGAGATAGAGAAGGTGGATGAAGTTAT
The DNA here is from genome assembly GCA_003996215.1 of Jaltomata sinuosa. NCBI lineage: Eukaryota > Viridiplantae > Streptophyta > Magnoliopsida > Solanales > Solanaceae > Jaltomata > Jaltomata sinuosa. Next base: position 164,534 of record QJPP01002802.1, on the reverse strand, counting down.
TGAAAGATTATGACATAACCATCTAGTATTATCTGGGTAAGGCCAATATGGTGGCAGACGCATTGAGCCGAAAAGCAGTAAGCATGGGCAGTTTGGCTTGTTTGGCTAGAGAGCTTCAAACTCTAGCATCCAAGTTCATGCAGTTGGACATCTCATAAAAGGGTGGGGTGTTGGCCAGTATTGAGGTTAAGTCCATATTTCTGGAGGAAATCAAAGCCAAATAGTTTCAAGATGTGCAATTGAACAAGCTCCAGAACAAGGTGGTTTGTGGTGAGACCTCAGATGCCACACTTGACGTGTGTGGGGTGTTGTGTTTTAGAGAGCAGATATGTATTCCTCAGGTTAATAACTTAGTTCAGAATATGTTGGCTGAAGCTCATAGTTCGTGATACTCCGTTCATCCAAATGTGACCAAAATATACCGGGATTCGAGGAAACTTTATTGGTAGCCTGGGATGAAGAGGGACATAGCTGAATATGTATCCAAGTGTCAAAATTGTAAGCAGGTGAAGTATGAGCCTACATGATTGCTTCAAAGGATGCCCATTCCTGAGTAGAAGTGGGAAAGGATAGCTGTGAATTTTGTGGTGGGTCTTCATAAGACCTTGGAAAAGTATGATTCAATTTGGGTCATCATAGATCGACTAACTAAGTCAGCCTATTTTATTCCAGTTAGGATGGATTATAACTCATAGCAGTTGGCCAAGATCTACATTAAGGAGATAGTGAGGCTGCATGGGGTGCCACTTTCCATCATTTCGAACAGAGGTACGCAGTTTACTTAAATTCTGAGGCAAGTTACACAAAGAGTTGGGCACCCAGCTCACTTTTAGCATAACTTTTCATCCTCAGACCAATGGTCAGTCAGAGCAGATGATTCAGGTGCTTGTGGACATGCTGAGAGCATATGTGATTGACTTCGAGGGTCATTGAGACCAGTTCTTATTTGAATTCTCATACAACAATAGCTATTACTCCAGTATTGACATGGCACCATTTGAGTCCCTTTATGAGAGGGATATAGACTATGAGAGGGATATAGATCGCCCATAGGATGGTTCGAAGAGGGTGATGTAAAGCCTCTGGGTGTTGATTTAGTGAAGGAAACCCAGGAAAATGTAAGGGGTATTCATACCAAGTTGTTGGCATCCCAGAGTAGACAAAAGGAATATGCAGACCGCAAGATAAGGGACATGTATTTTCAAGTTGGTGAACAAGTTCTATTAAAGGTGTCACCTATAAAAGGAGTCATGAGGTTTAGCAAGAAGGGTAAGCTTAGCCCACGGTACATTATTCCATTCAAGGTTCTCGAGGGTGTGGGACCAGTAGCTTATAGGTTGGCATTACCACTAGTTTGTCTGGGGCCCATCTAGTTTTTCATGTATCCATGCTAAAAAGATACCATTGGGATCGGTATAACATCATCAAATGGGATTCGATCTTGCTAGATAAGGACCTTCAGTATGAGGAGGAGCCGGTTTTTATCTTAATCGGGATGTCTGAAAGTGAGGACAAAGGATATATATCAGTGAAGGTTCAATGGAAGCATCGTTCAGTTAAAAAATCCACTTGAGAAACTAAGAAGGACATGCGGGATAAGTACCCTCACTTGTTTGAGGATTCAGGTACTATGTTCTTCTTGTTTTATCTCATTTTTCTTGTCTGATCATTTGGGGATGAATATTGAGTAAATTAGTATATGTTGTAATGACCCTACCTATCATTATGGGTAAGCTAATCGTGCAAGAAATTAGGTTAGAAAACTTCTGGGTTGAGGAGTTGAAAAATTTAGGCTAGGCTAGTCTTATACAAAATTTGAGCGAGGTGAGATCTAGGTAAATCCGAGAAAATATTGGGTGAAATGAGTAAGTTTGAGATTATTTTTCTTTTAGCTAAGGAATTAAAGAGCCCGTAGGACTTTATAGAATTGATTTTGGGTGAGTAGAATTCCCGATATTGAACTTGATGTAAAGGGTTAGTTTGAAACATCATAGTTTGAGGGTGTGTTATGAAATGGGCAAAACTGGGGAGATTTTCGAGTTTCTATCCCATGTCAGCCGCTATAGTGGTTGACACGCTGCTATCGTGATGCTGCTATAGTAGAGAAATCCCCCCTATAGTAGGAGTCAAAGGTGGTCAACTCTGCTAGAGCAAGTGGCTTCCGCTATGGCGGTGCTGCTATAGCGAGATTGGGATGCTATAGTGGGATTAGCCGCTGTAACTACAAAAATTTCTCCAAAAATGTTCATTATTTCTCAAGAACATTTTGGCGAGGGTTGTGGCAATTTTGGGCAATTCCTAGTACTTTTCCACTAGAAATCTTCGTTAAGGTAAGTCATTTATCCCCGGTAACTAGTATTTCAATTCCTAATTCATAGAATTGCTAGTTGTAGGTCTTGGGGAGGGTTTAGCTTTCCCTAACTATAAAAATCTGGTGCAAAGAGGAATGTTAGCGCATAAAACTTTGGTTTCTTGATTTAGGTTATTTATTTAAAGATTTCTTACCATAATTCCCTGACATAACCATGGAATTGGTAGTAATTAGGTGAATTTAAGGTGGGAAGATCCTGGGATGGGTAAAATGATCATGGTATTGGCCTTGGGGTTTGGGATTTAGTTGTAATCCTCAATGATATAGGTCATTTGGTTGATTACGTATTTGTATTATTGTTTCCAGACCATGATCAAGCTAGAGTTTCAAGAAATGGGAAAGCTCTGATCCAGTGGAGCATTCAAGCTTGATTTGAGGTAGGTGATGATTGTTGAATCCAAATTCGTGAAAATATGCATTATAACTGTTTATTTAGTATTACTTGCACGATATGTGTTCCAGGAAAAAGGAATAAGTGTTAGAGATGTCGTAAGTGTCAATTGCATGCAACGAACTATTTTAAATGCTTGTTGGTTTTTACAAGTATGGTATGCATTCATTGTGGTTGTGATTATTGTGATGTCTATGATTATTCAATTGGCTTGGGTACCATGCCTGGTACAAATTATCGGTTGGCTCAGGTACCACACTTGGTACAGGATATCCATTAGTTGTCTCGGGTATCACACCTAGTACAGATTCATTATGGTTGGCTCGGGTACCACATCTCGTACGGGTTTGATTTTTATATATGTGTTGGTTCTATGAGTGAACCAGGCATAATTATTATGATGTATTATTACATGTTGGTCCATGAGTGGCAGGGTTTGTATGTTTAAGTGTTCAGGTGGTTTCTTGAGTAAACCAGGATTACATGTTGAACACCATAGATAATGTCCTAGGGATCCTTGGGTGGTCCGGGTTGCTATTGTATATGATTTTCTTTTAGACATGTCTTATATGGTGGTTGAGTCAAGTTGATGACTGAGAGTCTTACTTATGTATACTTGACCTTATGATACATGTTGTTCTATTTTACTAAGTTATGGTTAACTTTTCATATTTCATATCTTGAAACTGGCTGATGATCCTACCAGTACACTATTGTTCTTGTGTACTGATACTGCACTTGCTCTTCTTTTATTGAGTACAGGGCAAATTCTGATGGCTGTTTCGAGACCTCAATTGTGATTCAGGCAACATCTGAATTCAAGGGTGATCTACATCTTTCGGACTACCATGGATTCGTCTACTTGTTCTAGTCCATTGTTCGTACTTGAATTCCTTTTATTTTTGGATTGGATCCTCGTCTTCTAGACATGTTTTAGAGTTTTGGTACATGATTTTCAGATTCTAGGACGTTTACTTCCGAAGGTTTTACTATTTTTTTAAGATAAGATATGAATCTTGGTTTATCTATTAAACTTTGTTTTTAGCTGCTTAGTTTGGTTAAGCGTTGGCTTGATTAATTGGTTCTCCCACCGAGGGTTCAGTTTGAGTGTCACTCGCAGTGAGTTAGATCATGAAAAGTTATTATATTGATAGGATGACAATGGAAATATGGCCAGAGTTTTCTTGCGGCAATTACCAGCTCTGGCTAGTTTTCCTTGATGCGGGTATCTAGTTTCTGCATTGTCCAAAGTTCTACTTATATTGTAAATTGGAAATTATGTACCTTTTTCTTCTTGGACCAAAACAATGTTGCTACTTTTGACACTACGAGATATAGGAGCAAAGGTTCTCCTTCTTTGGGCTTGGCAAGCAATCGCGGACTTGCCAAATATTTCTAGAGTCCATTCAAAATCATTCTTCTTCTTTAGTAGAGAGAAGAACTTATGAATTATTTTGGATGATCGAGATATAAATTGGCTCAATGCAGTCAGTCTCTTCGTGAGTCATTGCACAGCCTTCACATTGCCAAGGATATCTTCAATTTATTTGATTTTGTCTTAATTGACCTCAATCCCTCTATTAGAGACAAGAAAGCTCAGAAACTTGCCCGACTTAACACCAAAAGCATATTTTCTAGGCTTAGATTCTTATTGTACTCCCGCAGTGTTTTGAAGGTTTCCTGCAAATGCTGCAAATGGTCCTCTGAATCCGGAGACTTGACCGACATGGCATCTATATATACTTCCATATTTTCATATTTGTTCCTTAAATATGTCGTTAACTAACCGTTGACAGGTTGCTCTAGTATTTTTTAATCCAAAAGGCATAACATCATAGCAATATGTTCCATATTTGGTGATAAACAAAGTTCTCTCTTGGTCTTATAGGTTCATCTTTATCTAATTATAACTAGGGTATTGGTGAGAGGCTAAAAGTTATGCTTTTATACAATCATTTGCCTCTCATTTGTTCTCTTTATGATATCGTCTTGAGCTTAAATATTTTGAATTATACTTGTGTTTTGTTTTTTATGTGTAGGAGTGTCTTGAGATATTTGTATCTTAAACAACAAGAAAAAGAGCACCAAGAAACCAAAAAAAAAAAGGCGACGTCGCAAACCATTGCAAAACGAGCGGAAAAAGTCCAAGTGCATTGAGGGCTTGTGCCACTGCCTTGCTTTGGGGTAGTGGCATAGCCAACATTTAGGATTTGTCCAGTCTTTGGAAGATTTTTTTGTCTCCGCACCACAGCTCTGCTTTTGGGCAAAAGTGCAAGTGGGGGTGATTTCTAACCCAATTTGGATTGGTTTTTTAAAGTTCCAAGGGTTCCTAAAATTTATAAATACCCCCCTCCCATGTTTTTTCTCACACAGATAAGATTTTGGGAAGCCAAAATCTAGGAAAAGCTCAAGAACAAGGTCTAGTATCTTTTATTTATTTTTATTTTTTTTATTTCTATCTTGTAAACTCATGAAATCTCCTCTTCTAAGGAGATTTAGGAGTAGATAAACCTTTAGTATCTAGGATTGTGGTTAAATACATGAAAGTTGATGTTTGATTATCGTATTGTTTAATTTAAATTTTTGTTATTGAGTTATTTATCTTCTCTTGATCTTAATTATTTGTTAACTTAATCACCTAGCGAACACTCTCTATGGTATATAGATTGAACTAGGAATAGGGAATTTGCATAAGCAATAAGGGAAGGTAGGGCTTGGTTGTGAACTTTATAGGGAAGGGAGAATGACTCACTAATATGGATATGAATATACTAGTTAGCCTTGCCCAGTTCATACGGAAGAGAAATCACATGAACTTTACTAACACCATAGGAATATAGGTGTTAGGAATAGTCTAGTAGACCTAGAGTATTTTGAAAAAATACTTACCATGGTTAAAATTAACTCGCAACTAATAACTCAGGAAATTAACTAAACGTATGGTCTAAAAACTTAATTGGATTGTCAAAAATTACTTCTATGTTGTGCAAGATGAGCCTACTATTGTTGGGGCATAAACTGCTTCACAGTTTCCTCCAAAGAACTACTCACCTGTTGGCCTTGTTGTACATACTGCTATTCTGGTTTCCACGCCAAGAGAAATTTAGGTGGTTTCAAGAGTTTGGGTCAAAAATGTTGCTAGGTTCCGTGTAATCTCTTTTTCCTGCAGACATAAGGTTAAGCAATGCCTCATTTCATTATAGCTCTTGGACAATATTTTTCCTTGAGTTATAGCATCAAGAAGTGATTTTGAGTCTGGCCTCAAGGTGTTTTACCAAGTGACATGGAGATGCCCAAGGAGGTTATGGCTACTACATTGAGAAGTGGGAGACACTTGCCAGATTCAAAGCCTCCAAAGAGAAAGGTATTTAAATTGACAACGTGAGCGTCCACCACCTTTTCCATAAACTTTGATCTATGCAACAACTCCAGCACTAACACTTGAGCCAGAATTAGAGAGTGTGCAAGAGAATGTAAGTGAAAAAGAGGTTATTGAGCAGCTTGAAATTGTAGCTGAGAAACCTCCCCCACCATTCCCCCCGAAAGGTTTTAGAAAAGCAAGAAAGATGCATATTTCAAGAAGTTCCTTGATATCTTCAAGCAACTTCACGTTAATATTCCTTTGATTGATGCTTTGACAGACATGCCAAAGTATGCTAAGTATTTTTGAGATGTGGTGGATAGAAAAAGATGAAATATAGAGTTTGAGATTATGGCACTCAGTGAGGAGTGCAGTTGAGGGTCTTGAGCAAGCTCTCTCAAAAGCTCAAGGACCTCGGGAGTTTTTCCCTCCCGATATAGATTGGTAAAAGTGAGGTAGGGCATGCATTATGTGATTTTGGGATAAGTATAAACTTGATTCCCCTTTCTATTTTCAAGATACTTGGCTTGGGAGAGACACTCCATACCACCATCACTTTATAATTTGCGGAACAATCTCGTGTATATTTGAAGGGAGTGATTGAAGATGTGCTCATCAGTATTGGTAAGTTTGTCATTCCTGCTGACATTGTTATCCTTGATTTTGAAGCAAATCAAGAGGTTCCAGTCATATTGGGGCGCCCATTCTAAGCCACTGGTGGAGCACTTATTGATGTGATAAAAGGGGTATTGAAGATGAGGGTACATGATGAGGAGATATCATTTAAGGTGTACAAGTCACTCTCTACTCCTTCACAATATAGAGATTTGTGCATGACCATAAAGGTGGTCAAAAATAAGTGCGGGGTGGAAGAGTGTGCGCCTGAAAAAATGGAATCCTTGAAGATTGCTACCAAATTGTTCGAGGAGCAGAAAGAGGAATTTCTCAAAGTTATGCGAAAGCATGGGCATCTATTTATATGGCCTGATAGTGACCTAAATAGGGATGTCAAGAATAAGAGGAAAGTAAATGAAGATGGTGACCCCCTAGAGTGAAAAAGAGGAGAAAGCTCTATCATAGGGGGAGGAAGAGATTGACAAAACTTGGTTGAGTTGTGATTTGGATCATGTCGCGATGGTAAATCAGACGCTGCTTGTGAGGCAACCCAAGTTGTTAAAGATGTAGCATTTAATTTTTATTTTTACAGTGTCACTTTTTATTTTTATTTTTGATATTGTGCAGGTTTGGTGAAGTCTGAGTACCCAAATTTTGAAGCTAAGGAGCATGGTTGAAGCTTAAGTATGGGTTCATTCACCCGTTTGATTGATTATGAAGAAATATTTTATTAGCTAGGCCCTAGAAAGCCTCAAATACCCAGTCTTTTTTTTATTTTTTGCTTTAGAGATAAAGCATGACTTTAAGTGTGGGGTGGAATATTTTCATATATTTGTTAAAGGTGAAATATGCTATAGAATTTAGAGTTGATTTATTTATTTTAGTTGCTTGCTTTAGTTGAGAAAATTTGAAGAAAAAAAATACAAAAACACAAATGATTTTTCTTTTGTTCTTCATATTAGAGTAGTTTTTGTTGGTTTTAAGTCTTTTAGTTCTTCAGTAGAGAATACTTTGCCCACTCTTTGGTTTTTATTTTAGTTTTTTTTCTAAAGGAGAGCCCTTCGAACCATGTAGTAAGTAGTTTTTATTTTTTAGGAGTAGTTTTTTATTTTTAGGTAGAATGACTTCTCCAGTTAATGGATGGTCAAAGACCGTCTTGAGGGAAGTTAGTCATTACGAGTTAGAGAGTCTATAGGATCAATTGAATGCTAGGTGCTTGGTTAAGTTCTATAGTTGACCGAATGATGCTAGTTGTTTTCAAACTTGAAAGCTAGTTGTGAAAAAATGAATGACTTCTTTTGAGACACCTAGGCTCTTTTAGTTTACTCTTTTATGATTTTTAGCTTAAATATGAACTCTTGTTGTGTGCTTAATTGAGAAGTCTGTATGAATCCATCGTGATTTAAATATTTTCCATGTGTTGAATCGCCTCCGAATAAGCCTAATCTAATCAAGTACAAATTCTACATAAGAATACGAAACTATAGACACTCATATTGCTAGACTTTGATTTCGAGTCCAAGAAGTCAACCCTAAGACCCAAGGGAAAAACTCAAAATTTATTCAAAAATCGATTTACCCAAAGCTTAAGGAGTTCAAATATGAAATTTCATCGAAAACAGGGTTAAAATCAACTTGAAATCATCAATTTATCAAACTTTATCTTTACCCAAAAAAATTCAAAATTTTCAAGTTGAAAAAATAAGATTTGAAGGTGAAATCATGAACTAATCATTGGAAAATGTACTGAAATAGTGTAAAAAGCTTACCCAATGAAGAAACTTTGAGAATCCCCTTCTGAAATCGCCCAAATCAAGCTCTCAAGATCCAAAAATGAGGTATGGAGGAATAAAATGAAAAGGGGAAGAAACCACTGCATAAACAACAACGATTCTGCAGGATTGGCGCCTTAGCCTTAGGTGCGACATCATCGGTGCGGGCCAAGGGCCTCTGGTGTGATGCACAAGACACCAGCAATAACAAGAACTTCTTCAAAACATGGAATCAACCCTTTGATCTCACCCGAATCCCACGAATATAAATCAACTATGCTACTAGACTAAAATTAATATTCTCGACTCGATGGAATCATCAGATTCACCAATGAAGGTAATTATCAACAAATATTGACCAAAGTCAACACTATGATAAACTTCAAACTTTTTAACCAACTACCTAAAATGCATTTGAATGCCTCGAGGCCCGAACCAAAGATGCTACTGGCCCAAAAATGGTATTTTGGAGCTAACAGAACTGATGAAGTTCTCATCTGATGCCTAAATCTCTGGATATTGATCAAAGTCAACTATATCCTCTTCAAAACCTTCGAAAATGAAAAATCACATGAAACCCAATTAAACACCTCGGGAACCATTCTACCCACTCTCGAAGATCAAAAATACCATAATACAGTTGTAGGAAGGGGTTAAATGGTCAAAACGCACAAAAATTCAAAGTTCACTGTGAGGGATTTTACATAAATACAGTGCAGGATAAGAACATGAAGTTAAAGAACAATGAGACATAAATAGAATGCAGGATAAGAACATGAAGTTAAAGAACAATGAGACATAAAACATTATGTTTATCTAATCATTATGTAACTGAATACTGAATCATAGTATAAACTGAATATCTAAACATAAGGTAACTAAATGTCTAGATCATAAGGAAACTGTATACTTAAATTAAAGTAAGCTAAATTATGTAAGGATCTGAATATCGAAAGCATAAATTAAATTGTTTATAAAGATTTTTAAAATAGTGGCCTTGTGCCAAAATCACATTTATTAAAATATAAATTTTATATTGGGGAGTTTCTCACAACTAACATAACACCATGTAAGCGTATCATGTCCAATATCTGACTCAATTGGGGAGCCATTCTATGCCTTTCTAGGGTATAGAGTGAAACATGACATGAGGATTCTATAATAATCCCTTACCTGAGGCACATGAAGGAATCGTTCAAACCTATGGCACAATCCTATCCTACGCTGGCATACATAATTTTGAGGCATGCGTTATTTGAACTCACACCCTTCTCGGTTATAATAGTCCTCCCAATATATACTATTTTCTCATACTGTAATTGTTCAACATAAGTTGAGAATCATGTTGTGGAACATTGTGCTCAAAATCATTACATTTCATGCTAGTGAGTCTTACACTCTAATTCGTAAGAAAAATATGTATGTGAGCCTTGCACTCTAAATCATAAGAGAATCATGCTTGTGAACCTTGCACTCTAAATCATAAGAATATCATGCGTGTGAGCCCTTCACTTTAAATCGTATAAAATATTGAGTTTAGGTTTTTAAGACAAAAACATTCCTTTCAAATCATACTGAAATTTATAAGGTAAACGTGTATTAAATCATGAGATAGTTTTGAAATCATGTGATTGATTCATAAACATAAAACAAGTTCAAATAACATGAGATAAATTTTACAAACCTAAAATAGATTCCAATACATGAGATAGGGCATATTTCTAGAATTCAAGATATTTTTATAGAGAAATCATGGAAACTTCATCAAAAGCTTAAATGAAACTAAGACTTGAATATTGGATTCAAACCCTATATCTTTAGTAGAAAAAGTAGAATCATAAAAATATATTCATGGAAAAGAATAGGGTTCTCACATATGAGGGTTAGCCTTACATACCCTGGATAATGCTATAACTTGGTGGAGCGACTTGAGAGACTTTTTTGCTTGAGTCTTAGAGCGTTGTTTCTTGAAATCTTTGTGGTTTTGAGTTGGGGTGCGAGGATAGGAACAATATGGATGATTTCTAAGTGTTCTCTCTTGTTAGATAGGGTTTTAAGTCATGGAAATAGAGTGTATAATAGTGGTAGGATGAAAACACTCTTAATATAATGAAGTGTAAAAAGTTTAGCCAAAATAGGCCTTAGTGCACTACACTGCCCATAGAAATGAAAGGGGCAATGCACTGCAATGGCCATAGCATTGGCCCCTTCATATATTTAATCTCTAAAGTTTTCTCTTCATTGCGGTCCATTGGCCCCCGTGTTCTCCCTGAATTTTGTCTAAGTCATAGAACTCATTCCAATTTATTTCTAATCGATCCTTGGGTTAAATAACTTATTTCTGAAGATCTAACATATGTACGAGATGACTTAATATATGACTCGATATGTGAAGTGTTATAACAGTGATCCATGAAAACGTCACAATGCAAAATATAGAGGTAATGCCTCCAAATCTTCAAAAGAAACACTGGCTCTACTAACTCTAGATCTTGAGTAGGGTAGTTTTTCTCATGAATCTTCAGTTTCCTCGAAGCATAAGCTATTATCTTGCCTTTGTACTTTAACACATAATAAATAACAACTCGAGATGCATCACAATAAACTATAAAGCTTTTACCTCTCACAAGCTCTAAATAGGAATTGTAGTCAATAAGGTCTTGAGCTTTTGGAAGCTCACCTCATAATTATTGAACCATTGGAAAGTCACATTCTTCTGAGTCAAATTTTTCAATGAAGATACAATAAAAGAGAAACCCACCACAAACCATCAGTAATAGACTATTAGACCTATAAAACTCCTAATCTTTGTAGTTAATGTGGGACTAGCCAAATTTTGAATTGCCTCTATCTTCTTAGGATATACCATAATATCATCCTTAATCACCAGATGACCCAAGAATGCCACAGAACTTAACCAAAACTCAAACTATGAGAACTTGGCATATAACTTCTCATATTTTAGAATTTGCAGTGGAATTCTCAAATGCCTATAATGATCCTCCTTGCTACTAGAGTAAATCATAATGACATCAATAAAGACAATGATGAAGGAATCCAAGTTGGCTCTGCATACACCATTCATCAACTACATAAATATCATTGGTATATTTATCTACCCAAAAGACATAACTAGAAACTCATAATAACCATAATAGGTCATGAAAGTCATCTTATGGACATCTCAGCCCTAATTTTCAATTGATGATAATCATATCTCAAATCAATCTTCAAAAATACAAAACAATTCAAATGTTTTTTCAAATAAAGCATTAATATATGGTATAAGATATTTGTTCTTAATGGTCACTTTGTTCAACTACAAATAGTCAATATGCATTCTCATAATACCATCTTTCTTCTTCATAAACAAAACCAAACTGCCCTAAGGGGGGACCCTTGGTCTAACAAAGCCCTTGCTCAATATATTTTGAAGCTGCTCAATCAATTCCTTCAACTCTGCCAGTGCCATATGATATGGTGGAATAGAAATGGGTTGAGTGTTTGACTCCAAATCAATGCTAAAATCAATATTGCGATTAAGTGGAACAAGATTTTCATGAAGCTACTACATATTTGATGTCTTTTACATGAGTTTTTAATGACCTTTTGAATGTTTTTATGTATTTTAAATTTTAGAATTTGTTTTATAGTTGTATGGTGTCAGATTGGGATAAATAAGGAAAACAAGACAAAGTACCCAAATTTGGGCAATATATGAGTAGTATGTCTGATGTGCAAGCCGTATTTGCTGGCGTGGAAAGGACCTAAAGCTTGGACTTGAAGATTTGAAGTATTGATCAACACACAAACTAAGTCACGACTATAAAACACATTCATGGTTTATGGATCTTGTTGCAGAAAGTAGAGGCCACTATCCAAATGTTCGAAATTGGGAGATGCTCAATGGAAAAATAGACCCTATGTCACATTCACAGTGCGTAAATCAGAGGATGGTAACACACTGAAGACAAGCTATGGAAGACTTCACAGTTCATAGATGGTTTCACGATGGAGGTCCAATATTCTAAAGATGAAGTTTCATGATGGAGAAAAAGAGCTCCACAAACCATATGTCAGTTGTACAGTATGTGAGATATGACAATGGGTAATTTGACAATTTTAGAACTCCAAGTTTATAGGCCCATATAAGTACTCATTATAGCATTTTTTTTAAAGGAGGTTATACAAATTTCATATTGTGTATAATAATAGTAGAGCATAAAATACTCTCTTGTTACTCATTCTTGCATATTGTTTTAGATCAATCTTGAATTCCTTTTGTCTTTAATTCTTGTGTAAGAAATTATGGTTTCTTCTTTAATATCTTATTGTTCTTACTGAATTATGACTAGCTAAATCATCTACTAAGTTTGTGAACCCAATATGGTATAGTATTCATATAGTTCTCGTGATTGCATGATTTTTGAGTTTTAGAAGCAATAGACAGGTACAATATCCCGTAATCAAGTAACTCAGGAAATCAAGTAGTCAACAACAACTAGGTAAGTAAATCAAATTCAAACATATCACTGTCAATCAATACTGGACTCGAGCCACTCATCTCAGGTAACTGAACACAGTTTTGCAAGCTCACATCAGACTCGAGCCACTCATCTCAGAATAATTATATATTTCTTATTCCCCTCAACATATCTTAGTATGTTCTCTGTTGAGTTATCTCACAAAATAATAAATATAAGTACACGCTGATAATAACAAGTGCACACCACAATCACAAGTCATATTAAAACATACTTGAACAATTTAACTGCTTATTCATACAAGCATTATCAAGCTAACAAGTATCAATCACAGTTTATGTCTGAACACCCATCATGCATGCTTTATCAAGTCATAATACATATAAGTGACTAACCAAAGTCTAACTCCAAATAAACCATAACCTACCTCAACCGAAGAACTTGAGCGATCAAGCTACTTCATGTGATCTTTCCCTTTCCTCAAAGCCTTGGAACACTCAAAGTCTAAAAATTAACCAATGTAAGAGTATTTAATCATCTACCCTTCAAATAATAACTTTGGGAATTCAACCCCACCTAATTCTACCCTTTCTCAAGATTTAAACCATTACCCAATAGTTAATTTATCATAGTCTAGTTTCCAAATAATCACATCATCCTAAATCATGAAGTTTCTACCTCATTAACCCCCTTAAAGCAGTTTTTATACTAAAGGTATCATCCTTATCGGACTCTAGGTCCCAAAATACCACAATTATGTATTAGAACATCAAATTCCATCTTGAGAAGTATTAATTAACAACTTAGAGCATAAGAAATGATAATTACATCCACCCATTTATTTTTTCATAGTTTTCAGAAGTTCTAGGGTTCTAACCCACAATTTACCATTAAAACCACCCCTCATCAATTCTAGGGTGTTAGAGGATTACTAGATAAAAGAGTTGATGGGGTGAACTTATCTCGAAGAATAAATCTGCCCTGGCCTTGGGAAAATTACGTCACAAGTATCTGCAATGAGTTTTAAAGTTATGAGAGTGAGAAACTCAAAATAACTGACTTAAAGGCTAAGTCTATCTCGCGTCGACCATTGCAGTTGTCAACATTTTCACTATGGCGTCCCTCTATGGTGACCAATGACTTGCTATGGTGAGACCTGACATTATCATGACACCCACTATAGCATAACCCTAACCACTACGATGGTCTTGTTGTAGCAGAAAATTCACCACTACAGTAGTGCCTCATTAACTAAAATCTCGGTAAAAATGTACCAAGTTTGATTTCACAACACAAAGATCATTTAAATACACAATAACACAACTCAGTTATGCAAACCACTATAAAAACTTGCTATGAACTCACTCATAGTCTCAGAATTTCCTACAAATGTATAGTTCACTAGGTCATCCCCTAACGGAACACAACACATCACAGTAATGCACAAAAGTTTCAGTTTTAGATCTCCCTATCTTTGAGTTTTATTAGCTCAATTTTACTAAGGGGACTCTAACAAGGGTACTATGGCCCTAACTACCCTATAACAATTGGACGAGTCATACATCAGATACCAATAAAACCACTGTCATCTCCAAACAAACAAGAAGGGTTACAAGGGAAGAAAAACCTGACTCAGTGAAAAGTTAAGGATACTTGCTATGCATGTCTGATTTGGACTCCCAAGTGGCCTCCTCCACAGGACAGTTCTTTCACTAGACATTCACAGACACAATCTCTTTTGATCTTAGCTTACAGACCTCTTTATCTAAGATAGCTACAGGCTCCTCTACATAAGATAAATTCTCATCAAATAAGACCGAATCCCAGCAAATGATAATGGTACCATCACCATGATACTTTTTCAACATCAAAATATAAAACACCGGGTGAATCCCCGAAAAACTTGGAGGCAAATCCAATTCATAGGTTTCCTCCCCCACAGGTCTAAGGATATCAAATGGACCAATGTATCTCGGACTAAGCTTACCTCACTTTTCAAACCTTATCACACCCTTTATGGGAGAGACCTTGAGTAAAACTTGATCTCCTACCATGAATTCCATGTCTCGGACATTTTGATCTACATACTCTTTCTTCCTGCTCTGTGCTGCTAAGAGCTTATCTTGAATTACCTTGACCTTCTCCAATGACTCCGTCGAAAGATCAGTACCCCATGGTCTCACCTCAAAGGCATTAAACTAACCAATAGGAGATCTACATCGCCATCCATACAAAGCCTCAAATGGGGCTATATCAATGCTTGAATGATAACCATTATTATAAGCAAACTCTGCCAATGTCAAAAACCGGTCCCAATGACCACCCAAATCTATCACACAAGCTCGAAGCCTATCCTCCAGAACCTGAATCGTCTGCTAAGACTGCCTATTGGTCTGAGGGTGAATATTGTACTAAGATCTAGCGTAGTATCCAAATCAGCCTGTAAAGTCTTCTAAAAATATATATATAAATTGTGTACCTCTATGCGAGATAATAGAAATTAGCACTCCATGCAACCAAACAACCTCTCAAATGTACAACTTGGCTAACTTCTCTACATTATAAGTCACCTAAACTGGTAAAAAATATGTAGACATAGCCAACCTATCAACAATAACCCATATGGAGTCAAACTTGCCCAAGGTCTTTGGAATACCAACCACAAAATCCATAGCTATTCTTTTTCACTTCGATTCAGGAATGGGCATCCTCTTAAGTGTTCCTTCGGGTCTTTGGTGCTCTACTTTACCTACTGATAATTCAGACACTGAGCAACAAATTCCATAACATCATATTTCATCCTACCTTACCATTAGTGTTGTCTCAGATCACGGTACATCGTGGTAGCACAAAGATGTATAGAATATCTTGAATTGTGAGCCTCTGACAAGATAGTCTTAACTAGATCATCAACACGGGGAACACATGCATGCCCCTTGATCCTTAAGACACCATCACCATCAATAACGGCCTCCTTGGCCTCTCTCTACAAGACTTTATCAAGGATCTTGCTCAACTTGGCATCCTTGAAATGTTTGGACTTAATCTGCTTTAGAAGTAATGATCTTGCCTCTACACAAGCTAATACTCCACCAGATTAAGACACATCAAGTCTCATAAAACTGTTAGCCAGAGTTTGAACCTTTCTAGCCAACGGATGCTTCTAGCCTTCAAATAAGCAAAACTGCCCATACTTCAGACTTCCTACTCATAGCATCAACCAACACATTTGCCTTACCTGGATGGTATAAAATAGTGACATCATAATCCTTAAGCATCTCCATCAATCTCCATTGCCTCAAGTTAAGATCTCTCTAAGTAAACACATGATGAAAATTGCGGTGATCAGTAAATACCTCACAATGGACACCATAGAGATAGTGCCTCCAAATCCTTGGAGCAAACATCATAGTTGCTAACTCTAATTCATGCATAGGATAGTTTTTCTTATGCACATTCAGCTATTTAGAAGCATACGTAATAACATTCTTATCCTGAAGTCTTAGCATAGTTATCCTGCTTAACCCCCTCGACATTCCAAACATGCTCAACTACCTCCTGGAAAGTCTTCCCTAAACATACCATCAGAAAATCTGAAACATGAAGCCTTACATTCAATACCTTTATGAACCGCCTAGTCCTCTCCTCTTCAGTGAGAAACAACTATAAAGAATACCTGGATAATGAGTGAATCTGGGCCTCATAAGCTACAACTGACGAACTACCCTACTCAATACAGGTGAACTCATCACATCTCTTATCCCATAAGGTATGGGGAACATATGTCATGACCCAACTAATGGGCCATGTGGGAACCTACTCTAAATCGCCAAGATAGGAGAACCCTTTCCACCTATTAAAATAGGTAATGCGGAAGTAAATAAGAACCATGAAATATCATCTTAATAAAATAAAAATCAATCTCAACATTGATTACAAATGAAATCTTTTCAAAATACAACTGAATTCCTCTCTAAAAACTAGTCTAAACATGTACAAGAGCTACTAAGAGAAATAAAACAAAAGAATAAGACACAGCTCCCACCCTAGAAAGAGATGAGTAGAAGCTGCTGGAGATTGTTATCCACGTCACTAAGAAACATCAACTAATCCTGCAACTAAACTATATCCAAAAGGCATAGAAAGAGTAGTATCAGTATAAACAACATGTACTAGTAGGCATCATCGGTCTACCCGAATCTACCAATAACATCATGTAAATATCCAAAAGAAAGCATGCAACATGAAAGTCATACAGTCAGGACCCTTCATCAGCCACTCTTACTACCCATATAAATTACACATGGACCTTACACACTCTTCCCCAAGCCTCTCTAGCTCATTATGTTGCCAACTCCACCATTAGAGGGCATTCCACCCTTTTGTTCCGGTCATAACCTGACCCTTTATAACACTAAGACTATCCAAGCCTACCATCTTGCTAAATACTAGAATTACCTTACCAGTCTCAGTCCTGAAATCAAATTTCTAACTATCCCTCTTAGCAAGTCCATCTCTCTCACTTAAGATCCTAAGTCAACAACCTTGACCCTTAACCCTTAGCCAATTTAATGGACCAACCTGTAAAATAATCAGTTACCACCGTGTCTTAACAATCATACAAAACATGTCCCAACCACATTGACAGACGTAATTAACTTGTCACACCCTCCAAATGATCTGAACCCACCCAAGGATCCCTAGTACATTATCTATGGTGCCAAAATGTAATCCCAGTTTACTCAAGAAACCACCTGACATTTAAACACACCATCCCCAGCACTCATGGACCAACATGTAATAGTGCATCATAACAAATAAGCATGGTTCCCTCATGGAATCAATATACACAATGCAACAATAGTAAATAAGCCCGGTTCACTCAAGAAACCAATACACATATCAAAATCAATTCGTATCAAGTGTGGTACCCGAGCCAACCATAATGAGTCTGTACCAGGCATGGTACCTGATCCAACTAATGAATAACCTATTTTAGGTGTGGTACCCGAGTAAACCGATAATCTGTACCAGGCGTGGTACCCGAGCCAACAGAATAATCACATACATCACAGCAATCACAACCACAATGAATACATACCACACTTGTAAAAACAAACAAACATTAAAACAGTTCATTGCATATAATTAACACTTAATACATCTCTAACACTTATTCTTTTTTCCCGAAATACACATGACGCAAGTAATACTAAATAAATAGTTATAATGCATACATTCACGAATTTGAATTCAACAATCATCACCTACTACAAACAAACCTGGTTTATTATTCTGATATTGATGATCTGTCCTAAGACTGACCTCCGGCCTGTCTAAATAATCACACTAATTTGTCTACCTTGAATCCTAGACTCATTTAGGAATATGCAAGCATCCACCAAAAACTCATTCCCTAATACCAAGAACTCAGGACCTTCCATGTTTATTCCATTCCCTTCATTTATACCGATCTTGGGATCCACTATGACCTAGCAACCCTTCCAATTTCCAATACTAGTTCCGTGAACACACCCAAAAATCATACTTTAATCAATTAATCAAACACAGGGTCACGTTACTCATGATAGTAAATTTCCACCCAGTCAGCAAGGGTAAATATGTTTATCCATCTAGACTTCATGCCCAAAGGCCTAAGCATAAAATCTCTTATTAATCTTTAATATGTTATGCAATCAAAAATTGGTCTAAACTACTCAGTTAAACCTAGCCTACCTAGACGCCAAGCATCTACTTCAGAAGTCTGAAGAAAACTATTGGCTCTGTACGCGAAAATCCTGATGGAAATTAGGCATGAAATACATGGTCTTACCCCTATAATAGCGAAAATCCCTCCTCTCTAGTGCTTCCAAGCTATAGGGTAGCCTAGGAGAGTTTTTGGAGCAATCCTAATCTTTTTACAATTGAAGAGGAGAAGTCTAAATATAAAATCTGCATTTCTGGTTACTGGTTCCATTAATCTGCTATAGCAGCCTGCTGACTTCTATTGTAGTGGTGCGATAGCAAGAAAATTCTCGCTATAGCAGGATGACGTCGGCCTGAGTAAAACTTCAAATTATAAATTTTTCATCGTGTCACCCCAAATTAAAATCCAGGGAGTATTTTCACAGTTCTGTAACCCCCAATGAGGTGCCTTTTTATAATGACTGAATAGGTCATTACAACAGATACCAATTTATCCATCCTTCATTCCTGAATAATTTTCTAACTGAAAGGCAGGAACAAGCCAAATTTTGAACCTTACCATCCTATCACGATAATATAATTACAACCCTGCGCGAATCACCAAACTTCATTCCATTAAGTATACCCAACTCAACCAAAATTTAATTTGATCCCGCTCTGTCAAGGAATCCCTTCCTTTGAATGCCCAAGAAATCTGGGGCCTCATCAATATACCGGAGTGAAGAAATTTCAAATAACATGGAAAATAAATATCCCGCCTTGAAATAGTCTTGGTCCCGCTATAGAGGGATTTATTTCGCTATAGTGGCACGGCTATAGCGGGTGCCAATAGTTAAAAGGAGTGAGAAATAGGTTTGTCACCTATTCTTCCCCTTTTTCACTCGAAAAACACCACTCTCTCCCTGTTTACTTTTCTCTCAACATTGGAAAATAAGGTAAATTCTCTCAACATTACTTCCTTTACTTTATTGCACGAATATTTCTTATTTTAGGCTCGAATTTGATGAATAGACTAGGTAGTGGGTTGGTTTTTTGAATTTTGAATTTTGGCTTTGATTTGTTTGAATCCTCGAAGCATGGATACTTTTCTTACATTTACAATTCTCCCACAGCGTTCTGATCATAAGAATTATAGGGTTCAAGGCCAAAAATGGGTTCAAAATGTAGGGAATGTGAAGGGTTACTTCCTGTATGAAAATGTCAATTTGGGCAATTTTTAGGAGTTATAATGCCCAAATTTTTGCATGAAAAAGTAGAAGAGTACTTTGAAAACACTGATCTGAACTTAGATTATTAAAAATAAAATTTTAGGTCAAGAGGCGCCATTGTTGCACCTCTTGAAATTCTAGGACGATGAAGGCCACTATAGCAACATTGCTCCACTATAGCACGCTGCTATACCTGATAAATTCCTACTATAGCAACATTGTCATAGCGGGATGCACTCCTCTATAGTGGGAGGCTGCAGGCAGTAACCTTCCAGGCAGGCCAAGGAATTGGCCTTTTTCTCCTAAATTGATTCCTTTTCATCTTACGAGTCCTAACTCTCCCATTTCGTCAATCTTGCATATTTAACACCCAATGGCTGTAAATCAGGAACACATTCTGACTTACGAGAGGTTCCCCAATGATGCTAGTCAAGAAAGATTTCTTGACTACCGGAGGACCGGTTTCTGCTATCAGAGGGGTTTCAACATTAGGGGCATGGAAGAAAAGGCAGAGGCATTATATAACAGGCTCCAGGAGTTTAGTTGGCGCCCACTGGTGGAGGCTCCCCCTTCCGAGGTCTCGGGCTGGGTGAGAGAGTTCTATGCCATATTTTCCACCGTGCTTTGGAATGACCCCAACCCAACCATTTGCATTTGAGGAAGGGATGTCCCCGTGGATGTCCAGGCTGTCAATGAGGTACTTGGAGTGCCTAATATATCAAATGATGCATATGAGGTCAAACTTTGAGAGTGGGATATGAAGTGGCTGAGGGACACGCTGATAGAGGAGGAGTTCAGGGACCAGGTCTACTAGCCCACTATTGAGAGCGTCAGGAGAACCTACTTCATAACTGACGCTAGGAGGTGGCTGAACTTGATATTCCAGAGGATCTATCTGTCGGTCAACCTTATCGACATGACCTACCCTAGGGCTTTGGTAGTGGCTTGTGCCATACAGGACATTCAGTTGAATGTGGGGGAACATATCATGTTAGAGTGGAGGGACTTCTACCAGGGCACTAAGAAGGGCCCCTTCCTTCTCGGTCTAGTGTCTGCACTAAGCAGGAAAGTTAGGGTGCTCGAGGAGGATGTCGACAGGGAGCTGGAGATGAATGCCCCCTTTCACCCCCTCCGAGTTAAGGTGATCACTTCCAAGGGAAAGAAGAGGAAAGTGGGTGAGGCCGAGAGCAGCTAAGCTACAGAGGGAGTTGATGATGATGATAATCCTTCCCCTCCCTCCCAGTCCCAGCCCCTGCCCTCGATCACTAGCAGTCACCTAGAGGCGGACTTGGTTGTGGTCAGGAGATTTATAGAGAACTCCCATGCCATAGCCGCAGCCCTACTGCCCCCTGCCCAGGACTATGCAGTGCTCCGTAAGGAGCTTGATGAGGAGAAAAAGAAGAGGCTCTCTCGGGACCGCATGCTCTCATGAATTTGAAAGACCATAAAGGTCATGTTCAACTGCGCCATCCCTGATCAGGAGCTCCACTAGCTAGATCCAGAGGACATACGGGAGTTTTCTTTCCT
The DNA here is from genome assembly GCA_003996215.1 of Jaltomata sinuosa. NCBI lineage: Eukaryota > Viridiplantae > Streptophyta > Magnoliopsida > Solanales > Solanaceae > Jaltomata > Jaltomata sinuosa. Next base: position 143,099 of record QJPP01002802.1, on the reverse strand, counting down.
GAGCAACACCGAGGCAGAGGACCTGCCCCCCGCAGCCCCTGATGGTGACAAGGCATCCGGCTAGGACATCCCTCCCTTCATTATGTAAATATTGTTACTGTTTTGGGTTTGCCCCCATTTGGGGAATGTACTAGACATTGTTATCCCCTTTCCTTTTCCTTTTTATTTTATGCACAAGGATACTAGCTTAACAATATTAATCTTGTATGCATGCTAAATTTATTTTTAAGCGATTTCCGTTATTCTCGTTGTAGCTCCCAACTAAAACTTATGCTTTAAAACACCTCGAGAACAAAAAGCAAAACATGGGAAAATAGGGCAGGAATTTTGTCCCGCCTATCCTTCTACAGCGACTTGCATGCCACTACCGCGACACTGCTATAGCAGAAATATTTTCGATATAGTAGGATCACCGTAGTGGGTAAGTTTCGCTATGGCGGCCCCAACAGTAGAAGCCCAGAAATTTTCTATTTATGCAAAGTCTTCTCATTTTCATTCCCTGTTATTAATATTAACACCCAAAATCGCATTATGACCTTAATACTACCTCAAGACCAACCCCGACAATGCATAAATTAGAACTTAGCACCACATTATCATAAAATCAGTTACGAATCACACTAGAAAACTGTTCATAATATCACATTCTTGCTATCATACAAGAATAGTCTTTATTCCCCATGGTTCCCAACTAATTCCGACTGTCCTGAAACTAGAGTTTCCCACAGTCACAATAATTATGTCCCCTTACCATTTTTACCAACGATAAGTTCATACCCAAAATTTAACATCAAATTTTTAGTTAAACCACATATCAATTAATCACTAAACCAATCACACATAACCAAGTTACAACCTTCCCCTGACCATAAATTTCACAGTAATTCAAGCAATTACACACCACATATTTGCAGTCATTCAACCAACACAATGCACCTAATCACAATTCTTGAGTTCCACCACTAACAAGTTCCTTATTCGTTAACCTTTATTCTCCTTATGGACAGCCGTCATCCGGCCATCCATGCATTTACATAGCCCCTATGGCCAAATACTAATTGGAACCTTCCCGGTTCCAACTTCATTACTTGTGTCATTTCAGCAAGAAATAATGGCATTCATTTACCTTGTTAAGATACCAATTGGAATCAAGAGATACAAATTAGACTCAACTCATATAAGCAAGCAATAGACCGTACGAAAAGAATGAAAGAAGTGAAACAATTTCCTAAAATGCTTCATAGCTTCGCGAAGATTAGATGTGGACGTCAACATACTAATTCGCAGGACTCTATTCAATATTTTCTCTTGTACTGGGAGACCGGTAACCTAGTCTCTAATATAAAATTATCACGACTCAACTACCAGGCTGTGCGGACACCTACTCTAAACTACCTAGATAGGAGAATCCTTGCCACCCATTAAAATAGGTAATGCGGAAGTAAATAAGAACCATAAAATATCATCTTAATAAAATAAAAATCATTCTCAACCTTGATTTCAAATGAAAGCTTTTCAAAATACAACTAAATTCCTCCCTAGGAACTAGTTTAAATAGGTACAAGAGTTACTAAGAGAAATAAAACAAAATAATAAGACACAGCTCTCACCCTCGGAAGAGATGAGTAGAAGCTGCTGGAGATTGTTATTCACATCAATGAGAAACATCAACTAATCCTGCAACCAGACTATACCCAAAAGGCATAGCAAGAGTAGTATCAGTACAAATAACACGTACTAGTAGGCATCATCGAACGACCCAAATCCACCACATAACATCATGTAAATATCCAAAAAAAAGCATGCAACATGAAAGTCATACAGTCAGGACCCTTCATCAACCACTCTTACTACCCAGATAAATTACCCATGGACCTTACACACTCTTCCCCAAGCCTCCCTGCCTCATTTCGATGCCAACTCCATCATTAGAGGGCATTCCACTCCTTTGTTTCGATCATACCCTGGCCCCTTATAACACTAAGACTCTCCAAGCCTACCCATCTTGCCAAACACTAGAATTACCTTCCAGTCTCAGTCCTGAAATCAATTTTTTAACTATATTTGGTAGCAGGTCCGTCTCTCTTACTTAAGATCCTAAGTCAACAACATTGACCTTTAACCCTTAGCCAATTTAATAGACCAACCTGTAAAACTCTCAGTTACCACTCTGTCTCAACCACTATATAAAACATGTCCCAACCACATTGACAGACACAACCAACTTATCACACCCTCCAAACAATCTGTACCACCCAAGGATCCCTAGGACATCGTCTATGGTGCCAACATATAATCTCGGTTTACTCAAGAAACTACCTGAATATTTAAACGCACCAGCCCTTCTATTCATGGACTAACATGTAATAGTGGATCACAATAAATAAGCCTGAATTCGCTCATGGAACCAATATACATAATGCAACAATAGTAAACAAGTCCAGTTCACTCAAGGAACTAACACATATATCAAAATCAATCCAAACCAGACGTGGTACCTGAGCTAATCATAATGAGTCCGAACCAGGCTTGGTACTCAAGACAACTAATGAATAACCTGTATCAGGCGTGGTACCCGATTCAATCGATAATCCGTACCAAGCATGGTACCCGAGCCAACCAAATAATCACAGATATTACAGCAATCACAACCACAATGAATACATACCACACTTTTAAAAATCAACAAGCATTTAAAATAGTTCATTGCATGTAATTAACACTTAAGATATCTCTCACACTTATTTCTTTTTCCCAAAATACACATAATGCAAGTAATACTGAAGAAACAGTTATAATGCACATATTCACGAATTTGAATTCAACAACCATCACCTACTACAAATAGACCTGGTTTATTATTTTGACATTGATGACATGTCTGAAGACTAATCCCTGGCCTGTCTAAATAATCACACTAATTCATCTACCTTGAATCCTAGACTCATTTAGGAATATACAAAGATCCACCTGAAACTCATTCCTAATACCAAGAACTCAAGACCTTCCCTATTTATTCTATTCCCCTCATTTATACTAATCCCGGGGATCTACTATGGCCCAGCAACCCTTCTAATTTCCAACACTATTTATGTGAACACACCTAAAAATTTGATTATCCGAGGACTAACAATCATACTTTAATCAATTAATCAAATACAGGGCCACGTTACTCATAATAGTAAATTTCCACCTAATCAGCAAGGGTAATTATACTTATCCATCCAGACTTCATGCCCGAAGTCCTAAGCATGAAATCTCCCGTCAATCTTCAATATGTTATACAATCAAAAATAGTTCTAAATTACTCAGTTAAACCTAGCCAACCTGGACGCCAAGCAGCTGCTTCAGAAGTCTGAACATGAACTTTTGGCTCCGTGCGGGTGAATCCTGAAGGAAAGTAGGCATGAAATCTATGGGTATTACCCCATAATAGCAGAAATCCTTCCTCTCCAAAGCTTCCAAGCTATAGGGCATCCTAGGAGAGTTTTTGGAGCAACCCTCGTCTTTTTACAACTGAAGAGGAGAAGTCCAAATATAAAATATGTGTTTCTGGTTACTAGTTCCATCAGCCTACTATAGCAGCCTGTCGACCGCTACCACAGTGGTGCTATAGCAAGATAACGTCAGCCTGAACAAAACTTCAAATTTTGAAATTTTTTTATCGTGTCACCCCAATTTAAATCGAGGGTGTATTTCTACAGTTCTCGTAACCCGCAACGAGGTGTATTTTTATAACGGCTGAATAGGTCATTACAATATACTTCTCCTAAAAAAATATAGTAAAACTAAGTCCAAGAAAACGGAGGTGATCCAGCTGCCCTACACTCCACAAAAGCTTGCCACCACAACTTAGCATCTCCTGACAGTTGAAAGGTAACAAACTCAACACCATACCTTTCCACCTCCCCCATCTTGCGGAACCTCCCGTGACAGTCGATGATGAACTCATACATATCCTCTAACTCAGTACATAGAAGACTGGAGGTTTCATCTCAGTGAACCTCCAAAATAGGCCATGATCATTTCCAGTCATCACTGGTCTGATCACTGGTCTCAGAAACACCCCAGTCTCTGAAACCTTATCCATCCGTGGAGCCACGGCGGAAGCATGCTGGACCTCTGGATACTGACCTTTCGGAGTTGCAGGTGCCACCCCGATTCCTGACAATCCACTCAGCAAAGTTAACACCTGAGCTAATACATTTGATAAAGCCAGAGCATGCATAACACCTTCCTGAACTGGTGCTTCTGTATCCTCTACTGCCCCGTCATGGACCTCAAGAGGTGTGAAGGACACAGACTTATCTCGAACCTGACTAGCAGCATGAGCCATGCGACTAGTTGATGTCGATCCCCATTCCCTACCTCGACCACCTCCTCTATCTCGTCCTCTACCATGAGCTATAGCCCCAGTGGTCAGCTCGGGTGCCTCTCCTCTATCTTCTCCAGAATGTGTCCTCACCATCTGTGAGAGAAAAGAATGAAAGAAGTTAAAAATCAATTTGGATCAGTAGATACCAATTGGAATCGAGTAATACCACGAAAGAAAGAAAGAATTGAGGTTTTTCTAGTGTCATGTAGCCTCTCGAGAAGCAGTACAGACGTCTCTGTACTATTCCACAAGACTCTACTAGACATGTCCTTGTACAATGAGATTGATGAACCTAGCGCTCTGCTACGAATTTTGTTACGACTCAAATTGCCATGATTGGCACCCATACTAACCCTCCGGTGAGCAAACCATAACTTACCAACTAATTCAAGCAGTTATAGATTCATTTAACAAATTGAAGGCATTCGAGATACAATACTAAGAGTTTTAAATATCAAATAAAGTAAATGCGCAAAAGTCTAACTATTACAATCTCAAAATTCAAAAGTCATCGTACAAGGACTCTAACTAGAAAATGTCCAAGAGTAGCAAAAACAGATAAAATAATATCCGAAGAAAATAGACACTTGTCAAAAGAAGATCTATGGTAGCCTGGATAAGATAATAGTTCACCCTCAGATCAAATCAGCAGACGATACTAAATGCGAAGTCGGGCCCTGACTACTCATTAATCCTGCTACGGTGGAATGAGGATTGCTATAACGAGCTCGCTACAGCGGAAATTACACCGTTGCAGCGACGAGAAAAACAGAACATCAAAAACTCGTCCAAAACTCCCCATTTCACAACACAATCTTGGTTTCTAGACATCGCGAATCAATTTCTCCACAGTAACCACTATAACCGGAGTTCTATGAACCCTCTACCATCTCGAAATATCCTATGGGACCCTATACCTCTCGATTATCCACCACGAAACACCACAACATCAAACAATACATCATGGATCAAGAATTTTCACTTAAGCTCATAACACTAGATTTCTATCAAAATTCACCCAAACTTGAGATTTTATCAACTCTCAACATAGGAAAAACTCTAAGCGGACATTTACACCCCCAACCATACTGTAATGATGGAACAGATCATTACAATTTTTTTTTGTTCTGCATCACTTAAATGTGATTTTCATTATTTGTTTGTAGACACTCGACAATACTCTCTATATCTCAATTATATGATATTTTTAAAGTCTGTTCCAAAAATATTATGTATCTTAATATTTAAAAATAATTTAGTTTTAAACTTTATATTTCGTTCTTAATAAGATGATTTATATTTACTTAAACAATTATAACTTAATTTACATAAAGAAAATTATAAATAATTTTATTTTAAATTTTTATGCATAATCAAAATGCTTCACATAAATTGAGAGGGAGCAGTAATGGTTGATGACTTGAAAAAATGTCATTTCCATTTCCATATTTATCGACTTTATTCGTATCTATTTTGAATTTTCCTTTAAACATATAAAATCTCTCCAAATGATTTATATTTACTTAAACAATTATAACTTAATTTACATAAAGAAAATTATAAACAATTTTATTTTAAATTTTTATGCATAAATCAAAATGCTTCACATAAATTGAGAAGGAGCAGTAATGGTTGATGACTTGAAAAAATGTCATTTCCATTTCCATATTTATCGACTTTATTCGTATCTATTTTGAATTTCCTTTAAACATATAAAATCTCTCCACATGTATTTAAATCTAGGATAATAATTGATAATGTTGCTTTCAAAATTTTGGATTAGAATTAACTTGAAATGAATTGTCTTGTATATCTCCACGTTTCACTCACAATAGCATGTTGGCAGTGGTTATAACTTTTCAATTTTATCCTTATCAATTTTGAAATTAATATAGAATTAGTTTAAAAAATTTTAATTTAAAACCTAATATTTTATGCCAACTGCTAATTTATACGTATGTCTAAAGAATAAAATTTGCATCATATTTAAAACAAGGATAAAACACCAAAAAATCTCTAAAATAAAAGAAGATACTTAAATAAATCAAAGGAATGAAAGATGCCCATTTCTTTTCATATCTCAGATTTTGCTTTGCAATGATAATTTTCTTTATGTGATATGTATTAGTTTAATTGTGGCGTACCCTTAATAGGTAGTAGATGATACTCATTTTTTTTTTTTATTTTGCATTCTTTTCATGAAATTATCTTTGATTAAATGAGAATAGTCTGAGTCAGATTTTGTAGGATTGAACTAGAGAGGAGGAAGTTCAAAAGGTTGCAATATGCTTTGCAATTTAGATTTAGATTTGAGCTAAAAGTAGAGCCATTATTAGTTTTAATACTAGGATCAATTATGAGATTTGAATTTATAATTTAATTAATTTGCAAAATATTGATTCAACACACGCCGCATATGTTATTAAAATCTTTGTTAGGTTTTTTCCTAAATTTTCTACTTTATCTGAATTGTAATATAACTGTGTTTTACCTCGAAAAGGTTTTCTTGGTGGAAAAGATTTCCTTGCCGGAAAAGATTTCTTTCGTAATTGGTTAATTCTTTCTTGGAGGAGAAGTTTAGACTTCTATAAATTGAAGATTCTTCTTCTTATACCATAACAGAATAGCATCCACAATATAGTCGTTAAAGAGTCTTGTTTAGGGGGGAATTTTCTCTCAATAATTTTATGCTTTCTTTTATATTAGTTTTTCATATGTAGGCCAATTGGTCAAACCATATCAATAATATGTTTTTAGTATAGTTTTTTTTGTCATCTAATTTATTACCGTCAAAGTTTGCAATTATTAGCTTTCGCATGACGCCCTCTCGATTTCGAATTCAACAAGTGGTATCAGAGCCGATGGTTCAGATTGAAGACATGTTAAGATCAAAGTTGCAACCAACTTGGCGAAAGTGAAGAATTTTTGTCAAAAAAAAAGTTCAAAATACTACATGTGGAAATAAAATTTCAACCATACTCTCAACAATCTTGTGCCAAAATTAATTTTCAACCCATGCTTACTTTAACGCATGGGCTCCAACTTTCAACCCTTGCTAACTTTTAACGCTTGGACTCCTTTCAACTCATGCATACTTTTAGCGCATGAGCTTCACTTTTAACTTGTGCTTACTTTTAATGCACAAGGCTTCAATTTTCAACCGGTGCTCACTTTTAACACGCACATGGCTTCAATTTTTAACCCATATCAATTTTTAACCATGGCGAGCACCAGTGATGAAGATTATGTGAAGAAGAAGATGAAGATTAAATTTGCCAGAAAATTCAGGCCAAGGGGAGATTTGTTAGTGTTTGTCCTGAATTTCCTACTTTATCTTAATTGTAACATAACTGTGTTTTACCTCAAAAAGGTTTTCTTGGTGGAAAAGGTTTCCTCGTCAAAAAAAGATCTCTTCCGTAATTGGTTAATCCTTTCTTGGAGGAGAAGTTTAGACTTCTATAAATTGAAGATTCTTCTTCTTATACCATAACACAATAGTATCCACAATGTAGTCGTTAAAGAGTCTTGTATAGGGGGAGATTTTCTCTCAACTATTTTATGTTTTCTTCATATTAATTTTCATATGTAGGTCAATTGGCCAAACCATATCAAAATTTATCATCGTCAAAATTTGTAATTATTAGTTTTCACATGACGCTCTCTCAATTTCAAACCCAACAACCTTTAATATGCCATGAGAAGGAGAAGTTGTTAGAAGAGTGATCGGTGTTTTTGAAAAACATTTCTTCACTATACATGTACAGTACAAATTTCTTGCTTGATTACATAATTAAGTTTGTTAATTTATTTAGATACTTTACCAAAAAAATTGAATTAAAGATCGATATTTTAATTTTGTGAATAAAATATTATAAACATTGAATCTAGGAAATTATTTTTGTCCTGGCAGCATAGATATCACGTGATGTTTCCTTTAAAATAATCTAGAAAATAAGATAAAGTGCTAAAAGCAAATCTTAAAGAATAATCTTAGTCAAATTACAAAAAATGGCATCAATTATTAGAATAGAGTCCGGATAAATGACAAATTGGAAAATGGCACTTCTAGTCTTTGAGTTATCGCGTTATTTCAATTTTGATCTTTGTAATATTCAATTGAGCACTTTTGACCTTCAATTAAATAATTCGTGTTATTTTGATCTGATGACTAATACATCTAATCAAATTAAACGGAATGATAACTTTAAACGTAATGGGTGAAGCGTAATCGACTTTTAAAACGCAATTCCATAATATTATGAAGCGTAGTGCACTTTTAGAACGTAATTTCATCGTTGTGATTGAACAAGAATTATCGAGGACTTCTGTGAGTGCCCAAATATGTCCATAATTAAGGTATGCAGAAATAAAAAAAAAAATCCTGACAGTTATATATTGTAAAAGACATAATTTTTTAAATATCTAAAGTTCTCTTACTAACAGTTATCATTTCATTTAATTTGATTAAATCTGTTAGTCATCAAATTAAAATAGCACGAATTATTTAATTAAAAATCAAAAGTCAAATATCACAAAGATCAAACTAAAATAATACAATAACTCAAAAACTAAAAACATGATTTTCCATAACAAAATAGACTATTTATGCATTTGGATATGCAACTGAACAAACATAAAGCAAACAAAAAAAAAACATAAAACCTAATCAAGCTTAATAGAAGGAGAGCCGTGGACAAGAATATTAAATAAAGTGATAAGATATTAAAAATGAAGTATCAAATTTTGGATAATATTAATCGTTAATGTATCAATTTTTTTGGGAATCTTAATAGCTCAGTTGATTGGCTACTTAAACTTTCACCTTGTTGGTGAGAGTTCGATTCCCCATCTTGTAATTCCCTCCCTTACCTCCAATTTTTTAAAAAAAATTGAGATATTTTTGAATCAAATGTAGTTATTTTTAATCTAAATAGAATTTTTTTGTTGAATAGAACATGACTATTTTTTGAATTTCAATCGCAGATATATAAATATATCTTATATAAGGATGCACGACATTTCAGAATACAGATTAACAAAATAAACATATGTTATTTTAGGGAGGGATGGCTCAAGCATATTAGTGGTCTAAGGTGAAAATCAAATGGAGGCCTTAAATTAAAAAATTAAATATTTTTTTTTGTAAAGTTTACTTTTTAATTTTTTTGAGATGCAAAATTGTTAATTATTTTTTTATAATCCATTTATTTTAATAATTCTTTTTTAATTAATACTACATATAACCAATATGTTTAATCTTTCTTGAGACATAGTACTCTAGATATATCAAACTTCTTCTAATAATTTTATATAAAAAAAAATATTTTTTCTACAAATAGTATTTAATATTTTTCTTATAAAAACTTACAAATTATTATTGCTAAAAAAATGAGGCCCCTCGAATTTGAGGGACAGACGTCTTTTTTCTTAAAGAGGTAGAGTCGCCCCTGTTTATAGGTAAGAATGGATTTTGTGTCTCATAAAAATAAAATTCCATTTTCTGAAATAATGAGAATTTTTTTGAACAATATTTGTTTCGTCTTCGACATAATAATTTTCTTAACACCTATAATTCAACACAATTATTTTCTCAATCGTTTTAATTTGAGAATGGAAAATATAAGAACAGAACATGTTCCGGCAAAGAATAACAACTAATATCGAGGTCTTTTATTGTAACAAAATATCAAAAAAATTATATTTATATCTTTAGAGTAATATTACATTTTAGAATAAAGTACGGCATTATAGAGGTTTTCTTAATTATCGGATATATCAAAATGAAAAAAGAGAAGAAATTCACATTTTCTTGAAGCAATATTACCTAATGTGTTCAAGTATGTCAAATCAAAATTAATATGATTTTAATTTATTTATTTTTTATGTTTTCGTACATCACGCGGGTTATAATTTTAGTGTTTAAATAAAAATAGAGATATTTTTTAACTAAACTATTTAAATATATAGTGTTTAAATAAAAATAGGGACATTTTTTAACTAAACTATTTAACGGATGATATTTTTTATTCAATTTCACATAATATATATATATATACCCTTTTCATTTTTTAAATAGGTTTGGATGGAACTCCATGAAAGAGAGGGAACGGAATATGAAAAAATTAGAACAAGTAGAGATGTCAATTAGGCTATTTAGCCTATTGGCTACCTTTAAATCCAACAATTGGCATTAAAACCATAGTTGGTTTTAGAGCATGTTTGGATTGACTTATTTTAAGTATTTTTAAGTCAAATAGCTTTTAAGCACATTTGAAGTGTTTGGGTAAAATAAAAAAAGTGTTTTTAAGCACTTTTTTTAATCTAAAAAGACAAAAATAAGTCAAAAGTCAAAAGCTACAAATCCTAGCTTTTGCTTTTGGCTTATAAGTCAAAAAATAAAAGTCAATCCAAACACCCACTTACAAGATAAGGTGTATTTGAGTAATAACAACAATAATAACATATCATGTGTGACTAGTGATTCTGAGTAAAAAGTAAAAATCAAGACAAAATACTTGAGAAAACATATAATCGTTTGTTGAGCCACACTTCTGAATGTTTCCACCAGCATTTCCTAGAGTACCCCGGCCCATAATTGCTTACTCGTAAAAATTATCAAATTTCATTACTTAAGATAAAAATATATTTGGAAATAAGCATATGTAAGCTGGAAAATGACCAATATATAGCGACACTTACAAGAAATGCTACGTGCCCTCGACACACATTGAAGTTCATACTGAAGAAAAGACTAGCAGTGCAAAGTTATGATTCTTGTTCAGAATTCTCTACTCAGTGATTTCGACAATTAAGGCTATGTAAAGGAAATTGTAGGTGAAAGGCTAATGCATTTATCACTTCAATTTTTTAATTTTTAATTTTTAATTGACGCCACACTGTCAGTTAACCTTTACTTCTCTCTCTAATCAAACGTGATCTCTGTATGTTGTTTAGAGGAACATGATAGGATTTTGAAGACCAAGCATATATGACTACTTACCATGGCATAAGTGATCCAGAAAAAGTAGTTTAGAGGACGTCGTTTTGCTTTCTCAAGTCAAACAAAAGGACGAAAGGTTTGATATATTTTGCAACACACCTTCAAACTTTGACGTTCCAGACCAACCCCTTTGCGTCAAGTTCGATATCGGGAGTTCTACTCACACGAATTCATTTTTGAAAAGTTCTACGGACTTCTTAACGTCTTAGCTAATAGAAAAATTAGCTCAAACCTTCTCATTTCACCCAATCCTTTCCCAAATTTTTTAGACCTCACCTCGCTCAGATTTTATCCAAAACTAGCCTAGTCCAAAAATTTTAACTCTCTAACTCGGAAGTTTTCTAACCCAATTTCTCGCATGAATAGCTCACCCATAACGATGAAAAGGGTCATTACATGTCTACTGTCCAAAGAAGACGTAGGAACCTTATTAGAGGATTGAAAAATGACATAGGACAATGGATATATGATAAACCAGGTAAAGTGCAGGAAATTTAGAGTTTTTATAAAGGATTATTTTCTACTTCTAGTCCTTCTTCTTTACACCAAGTATTGCAACATATTCCCTCTACTATTATGGATGACCTGAATCAAGACCTGATTAGTACAGTTTCTAATGAAGAAATAAAGGATATTATTTTTTCAATGAACATTACTAAGTCTCCAGGGGTGGATGAGATGACCTCGTTATTCTTTCAGCAGTTTTGGCCATTAATCTCCGATTAGACGTTTTTAGACAGGTCACCTTTTGCATGTTTGGAACCAAACATTAATAACTCGGGTGCCAAAAATTAAGACTCCTACTATTGTCTAACATTTTATACCTATTAGTTTGTGCACTACCTTGTATAAGATTATTACTACAATTATAGTGAGAAGGATGAAACGTATAATGCCTTTGATTATCTCTTCTAATCAAGCAGCCTTTGTGGGAAAATGACACATAATTGATAATGTGGTGTTGGCTCATAAATTTATGGGGTTATTAAAGAATAAACAGAAAAAAGATAAGATTATGGCCTTAAAGTTAGATATGTCTAAAGCTTTTGACCATATTGAATGGTCATATATTCAACATGTAATACTCAAAATCGCTTTTCACAATAAATTTGTTGTGGGTCATGACTTGTATAACGACTACGTCTTTTGCCTTTAATTTAAATGGTGACATTAAAGAGTGTTAAATTGTCTAGGGGATTATGATAAGGGAATCCGCTATCACCCTATTTATTTCTTATTTGTGCGAAAAGGCTATCATTATTATTATACTAAGCTGAGCAACAAGGTTTCTTAGAAGGCTTGAAATTAGCAAAAAATGGACCTTCAGTTTCACACTTATTCTTTGCGGATGACTCATTTATTTTTTAAATGTCAATATGAGTAGTATTTCTCAACTTAAATGTCAATATATATATATATATATGAAAAATCTGCAACCTTTTTTAGCAAAAATACTACAGAGGAGGAAAATTCTAGATTTTGCTCCTCACTTCAAAATATTCGATTATGTACAAGGAGGGTATATCTAGGATTGCATGTTGTTGCAGGAAGATCTAAAAAAGAAATATTGTCTTTTATAAAAGAAAGAATTTTGTCTTAAATAAAAGGCTGGAAAGATAAGTTCTTGAGTCAGCCTGAAAAACAAGTTTTGCTAAAATCTGTCTTAGTAGTTATCTCTTCTTATGTGTTATCTTATTTTTAAATACATGATGGATTATGTAAGGAAACCACGAGTATATTCTCAAATTTTTGGTGGGGCCAAAATAAAAAGAAACATAAAATGCATTTCGAAAAATGGGAAAAACTATGTGAACCAAAATTTAGTGGTGGCTTAGGATTTCAGAATTTAAAAGCTTTTAATATGGCTCTCCTATCTAAATTAGCATGGAGAATTTTGACTGAACCTGACTTGCTAGTTTCCCACGTCCTAAAGAGTTAAGTCTTTCTCAAATGAGTCATTGTTACATATACAAGGCCATTGGTATACTTTTTGGATTTGGAGAAGCATTTTATGGGGTCGTGATCTCTTAGTCAAAAGTGTCAGATGGAACATATCCAATGGTGCATCAGTGAGAATATGGAAGGACTCGTGGCTTCCAAGAAATACCTCTTTCTATCCGTTTAGTATGAATAATGGTGTTTCACCGAAGTAAGAGTTTCAAACTTTATAGATTACAGTACTAATTCTTGGAACACCCAACTCTTGAGTACTCTATTTAATGAGGATGATGTCAATACAATTTTAACGATATCAATATCTCCCAGGGGAATTGAGGATAAACTTATCAGGCATTTTACAAACTCTGGTAAGTATGAAGTGAGGTCTGGTTATCACCTACCAAAACTACTCCTTTCAGATAATAGAAATTTGGGTAGTCGGCCTGAAAGTAGTTCACAATGCTTTTCTAAATTCTTTTGGAATCAACTTTGGTCCATGAAGATTAAAACCAAGTCAAAATATTTTTTACGAAAAATGCATCTTGAATACATTACCAGTTGGAAACATTATTACAAAGAGAATCCAAACAATAGATTTAACTTGTCCTATTTGTGGTTTGAAGCTAGAATCCTCAGAACACATGTTTTTCAATTTCCAGATCCATTAATGTGTGGAAAAAAAGTTCGATCCAATGGCCTGACTTGCACCTTATTTCAAATTTTTTGACATGGTGAGCAAACTATTTGCAGATACTAAAAAAAATTCGGATACTAATACCTTATTGCAATTGTTAGTATCTATTTTATGGATGATTTGAAAAGCTAGAAATGATCATGTTTTTAGTTCCCTATTATGAATTGATGTTGACATTCTATCCAAAGCTTTATCATACTTTAATGAGTTTACAGATGAAATAAACCATGCAAACAATATGCGACAAGAGAGGCAGGTTGTGGCTAACCTCACTTCACTAACTATTTCTCCAGAAAATATGTTGCTTTATGTTGATGCATGTGTGGTTCAAAATACTCAAAAATAAGTGCAATGATAGCCTTGAAGGCTGATGGTAAAGTGTTTCATGCCTATAGTAGTCCAATTTATTTTGTTGGAAAAGTCATGATAGCTGAAGCATTGGTGATTTGGAAAGCAATTCATATTGCGGTGGAGCAAGAATGGAAGAAGATAATAATAATATTATCAGATTCATCAACGATGACTCAAATGCTTAATAGGAGAATAGCTTCCTCTTAGGATGTAATTACTGTGCGTGAAGATATTTGGCATCTCAAGCATTATTTGAATGGTGTTGCTTTTACATATATAAGTAGACACAATAATACTTTTAGCCATAGATTAGCTAAGTTAGCTCTATCAGTATTTCATGAAGTCACTTGGATTAGGAACTTCACTAGTTGGGTTGTCGATGAAGCTGCTTATTACTTTGTACAATTTACTTCTATATGATGAATGAATACCAGTTCTGTTGGGAAAAAAGAGAATGTTCATTAGGCTATTTAGCCTATTGCCTACCTTTAAATCCAACAATTGGCATTAAAGCCATAGTTGGTCTTACAAAACTAGTGTATTTGAGTAATAATAACAATAACACATACCCCGTGGTGAATAGTGATTTTGAGTAAAAAGTAAAAAACAAGACAAGTCACTTGAGAGAACATATAATTGTTTGTTGGAGCCACACATCTGAAGGTTACCATCAAACATTTCCTAGAGTACCTCAGCCCAAAATTATTTACTCGTGAAAATTATCAAATTTCGTTAGTTAAGATAAAAACAATATCCTTGGAAATAAGCATATTGTTGTACCATGAGGTATTTTGATGATTGACAAACCTTTTACCAGTTCTAGGGACCCGTTACACAACATGTTCTCAGAATCAGTCAAATGCAGCAATGTCACAGTACAGGTCGCTTTTACAGACAGTTGTAGTGTACTATCAGATGTCAGCACTACCGCTGGTCCCTTGCAGCGTCCAATAGAAATTGTCCAAAGTTTTTCCCTCCAAGATGACTTCATATATATTGATCCTTTACTTGGAGGAAAACCTAGCTTTTGCATTTGGATCAAAAAGGACAACTCCTCTTGATAGCAAAAGTCGCCTGAAGCTTTACTCAACAACAAAGAAGTATCAACCGAAGAACCAGTTGCTCACTCATGAATATGCATTTAGTTCTAGGTTGATTGTTGTATTTGTTTTGTTCTTTACATTGTAAACTCACTCCTCTCCAAAGGACTTGTGTGAGTAGTTTCTCTATCTGTTCTCTAGTCAGGTAGATCTTAATCTATGGGCTAGAGTTAGTTGCAGTAACACACAATAGAGTCATTGTGGTGTGTGCTTGCAATAGAGTTATTGTAAGTGTGAGGAATTAAGAGTTTAATTCCTAGATTGCAATAGGTTGTAATCTGAAGGTCGCTCAGATTTTTAGTGAAGTGGTTGACAAATCCTACGAGGTAGGTCGTGGTTTTACTCCTTTGAGCAAGAAGGTTTCCACGTAAACATCTTGTCTCTTTTACTTTGTTGTCCTTCTGTTGTGAGTGTTGATTGCACTGTTACTCAATATCTGAGGACCTAGTGAGGAACCTGGTTCCTAGCCTGGTAAGTGGATCGTACAAACCTTCAATTGGTATCAGAGCAAGTCTCTCCTAAAAGGTTAACACCTAGGAAGAATCCTGCTACGATGGCTGCTCTACCCAGTCTCGAGGAAGGACAATCAACCACAAGACCACCAAGGTTCAACGGAGAATACTATGGTTGGTGGAAAACAAGAATGCATGACTTCATCATGGCTGATGACAGTGAGCTATGGGATGTTATTTTTGATGGACCATATGTTCCCATAAAGACCGTGACTGAAAAGGAGAGAGCACTAAAACTATTGCAAAGACCAAAAAGGAGTACAACGATACGGATCGCAAACTCGTTGAGAAGAACTATGGAATAGGTCTGGATGAATATAACAGAATCTCAGCTTGTGAAACTGCCAAAGAAATTTAGGAGGCTCTTCAAACAGCTCATGATGGAACAACTCAGGTCAAACAATCCAAGATTGACATGCTCACAACCTAGTATGAACTTTTCAGGATGAAGGAAGGTGAATCCATCCAAGATATGCACACCCGATTTGCCTCAATCATGAATGAGCTGCACTGTTTGGGAGAAATTATTCCAACTTACAAGCAGGTCAGGAAGATTCTCAGTGTCCTCCCTGAGACTTGGGTAAGTAAAGTAGATGCCATAACTGAAGCCAAAGATCTACTTGTTTTGTCCATGGACGAGTTAATTGGAAATTTGAAGACATATGAACTCATGAAACAACAAAATTTGGAAAGAAAGGAGTCAAAGAAGGAGAAAAGCTTAGTTCTCAAGGCTGCTAAAAGTGACTCCAGTGAAGATGACACCGACATGGCTTATATCACGCGAAGGTTTCAGAAAATGGTTATGAGAAATGGAGGATTTCCAAAAAAGGGTAGCACCAGCAGGTTCACCAGAGGAAATGATTTGTGTCATAAATGTGGAAAGCCTGGACATTTTATTAAAGATTGCCCTCTCCACAAGCAAGACTACAGGGAGCACAATAAAAGCAACTTTGAAAAAGTTAACAGAAGGAACCTGGTCTCTGACAAAGACAAAAGAAAAGAAGTTGCTGATAAGTTTGTCAAACAAGCCTTAGCCGTTTGGGAAGATAACACCAGTGAATCAGAAGAAGAGAACAATCATGCGGATGCCTCTCTGCTTGCATTTCAAGATGATCACTCACCCTTCAGCTCCCTCTTTTCCCTAATGGCTTAATCAGAAGATGAAGAACCTGATGAGGTAAGTTTCCGAGAAGTCCAAGAAAATCTGAAAGACTACTCTAGAAAAGAATTAAGGTCTCTCTCAAATGTACTAATTGATGCCTATTACAACATGCTTAATAAAAAGGAATCCCTAATTGATAGTCTCTCTAAAACTGAAGCTGAAAAATTGTCTCTAGTTGAAAGAGTTTCCCTTCTAGAGTCAGAACTTAGCAAAGTGTCTATGACTATGAGACTTTAATGCAAAGTTCTCGTGAATCTGTTTCTAAAGGGAAGAAGATAGGGACTGATATTCAATTTGATCTTGAAAAACAAATAAGTAAAGTCAAATTAGATCTTAGTCTCTCACTTGAGAGAAACAAGAAAGTGCAGGAGGACCTGAATAGAACCAAGGCTGAAATTGAAAAGTCTCTTCGATAGACTTAGTCCTCAGAGGTTCTGGCTCATGTAAACACTCTGAATTTCAATTCAAGGGAAGGGATTGGGTTTAGAAAGAATAGTGCTCCATACAATACACATAGTAAGTATATATCAAACCTTGACAATTGGTTGTGCACTTACTGTGGAAACAATGGACACTATAAGGATAGCTGTCAGGCTAGAATCACCGCTGAAAGAATAAATCACCAGTTCGTGAAAGACAAGGTCAACATTAAGGAACCTGGTCCTCAGTCTAGGAAACCTGGGTCTATAATGAAGAAACCTGGTCCTATTGTGAAAAATTATGCTTTGCCTGCTTGGACTAGGAGAAACTTAATCCATCCCTTTACCAACCGCAGGGGACTCAAACTTGTTTGGGTTCTTAAACTTAACAAATGACTTTGTTTGCAGGCAAGAGTGGGAGGAGGCAGCCAAAGTGGTTCATGGATAGTGGCTGCTCCAAGCATATGACTGGAAAGATGGAAGATTTTCTCTCACTCAAAGCCTTTCAAGAAGGAAGTGTGTCCTTCGGAGATGGCAACAAAGGATATATTCTTGGAGTCGGAAAAATTGGAAGATCTCTTGCTCATGCAATCGAAAATGTCTACTATGTGGATGGATAGAAATACAACTTGCTTAGTGTGTCTCAGATATGTGACAAAGGGAATGAAGTAAAATTTCTCTCTGCTTCATGCACTGTGAAAAATCTAGAGACTGAGGAAGTAGTGTTGGTTGCCAAAAGGTTCAAGAATGTTTATGTAGCTGATCTGAACTCCATCCATGGTGTGGAGCTAACTTGTCTTAGTGTTGTGAATGATGATGTTGTCCTCTGGCACCGAAGACTTGGTCATGTGAGTTCCTCTCTTTTGAACAAACTTATCTCAAAAAACCTGGTGTGGGGCCTTCCAAAGGTGAAATTCACAGACGTCAAATTGTGTGATGCATGTGTTAAAGGAAAGAAAGTCTGCTCCTCGTTCAAACCAAAGAAGGTTGTTAGCACAACTCGACCATTGGATCTTCTTCACATGGATCTATGTGGGCCAATGAAGGTTCCTAGTCGGCCTGGAAAGAAGTATATGTTTGTCATTGTCGATGACTTTTTCAGGTTCACCTGGACCTTATTTCTGAGAAGCAAGGATGAGACTTTTCCTGTATTTGTGGCCTTTGCAAAGCAGATCTAATTAGGGCTTGGGAATAAGATCATCAGCATCAGATCCGATCACAGTACAGAGTTTGAAAATGGCAAGTTCGATGAGTTTGTGCTGAGCATGGACTTAGTCATAACTTTTCCGCTCTCAGGACACCCCAACAAAATGGTGTCGTGGAAAGGAAAAATAGAACTCTTGAAGACATAGCCAGCGCAATGCTTATTGATTGTGGAATATGCAAGATCTTCTGGGCAGAGGCTGTCAACACAGCGTGCTACGTGATGAACAGGTGCCTTATCAGGTCTCTCCTGGAGAAGACCCTGTATGAACTATTGAATGGTAAGAAGCCCAAGCTGTCTTATCTCAGAGCTTTTGGCTGCAAGTGTTTTGTACTTAACAATGGAAAAGAACCACTAGGAAAATTCGATCCTAAAAGTGATGAAGGTATATTCCTTGGCTATTCATCTCAAAGTAAAGCATACAGAGTCTTCAACAAAAGGACTCAGTATGTGGAAGAAAGCATGCATGTAATCTTTGATGAGATGAATGAGCTAGGTGATGCTAATAACTTGAAAGAATCTGAATTGGAGGAGCTGCTACTGCAAACACCCAGAGATGTTCCAATGATGACTGAAGAGGGGTTGAAGCCTAAGGAAGATGATGAAAACGACAATGAATCTCATAAAACATCTTCCTCAAGTGAACCAGTCTCTGAAGAAAGGCAACAGGTGGATGCAGGTGATATCTCAACTCAAAGTCTTAGCCAAGATACTCCACAGGCAGAGGCACCTGATCCTGAACAAAATCAACCTGGTATACATGTATCAAACTGGAAGCATAGGAGGTCTCATCCACTCGACAACCTGGTCTCTCATCTGGAGTCTGGAATGCACACACGATCACGATCCAAAGGAATGTTTGCATTCACTGCTTTTCTATCCCAAATCGAGCCAAAAAACATAAAAGAAGCATTGCTAGATGCCGATTGGATTGTCTCCATGCAAGAAGAACTCCACCAATTTGAAAGAAATAAGGTATGGCATGTGGTCCCTAAACCTTCATATAGGACCATTATAGGAACCAAGTGGGTGTTCAGAAACAAATTGGATGAGCTTGGAAGTACTGTGAGAAACAAGGCAAGGCTGGTCGTTCAGGGATATAATCAAGAGGAAGGGATAGATTATGATGAAAAATTTGCCTCGGTTGCTAGAATGGAGGCTATTAAAATTCTCATTGCCTTTGCCTCGTATATGGAGTTCAAGTTGTTTCAAATGGATGTGAAGGGTGCCTTCTTAAATGGGCTCCTAAAAGAGGAAGTCTATGTTAAGCAACCTCCAGGATTTGAAGACCATGAGTGGCCAGACCATGTGTACAAACTTGACAAAGCTTTGTATGGGTTGAAACAAGCTCCAAGAGCTTGGCATGAAAGATTGTCAAAATTTCTTCTTGAAAATGGCTTCAAAAGGGGAAAAATTAACAATACACTTTTCTTGAAAGTAAGAGGAAAAAATCTGCTGATAGTTCAAGTCTATGTTGATGATATAATTTTTGGTGCCACTCTTGACTCCTTGTGTGAAGAATTTGCTACTCTAATGGAAAGTGAGTTTGAAATGAGTATGATGGGAGAACTCAACTTCTTTCTAGGGCTTCAAGTCAAGCAATTAGCTCATAGTACTTCCCTTTGCCAACAAAAGTATATTCATGAGCTGCTGAAGAGGTTCAAAATGGAGGATGCTAAACCCATCGATACTCCAATAGGTACCACTAC
Organism: Jaltomata sinuosa; assembly: GCA_003996215.1. Taxonomy (NCBI): domain Eukaryota; kingdom Viridiplantae; phylum Streptophyta; class Magnoliopsida; order Solanales; family Solanaceae; genus Jaltomata; species Jaltomata sinuosa. Next base: position 122,635 of record QJPP01002802.1, on the reverse strand, counting down.
CAGGTTGGACTTGGACGAACCTGGTCCCTCAGTGAATGAGATAATGTATAGAGGGATTATTGGATCACCATTGTATCTGACTGCCAACAGACCGGATATAGTTTTCAGTGTAGGAATGTGTGCTAGATTTCAATCTTGCCCTAAGGAATCTCACTTGATAGCTACCAAACGCATCCTACGTTACCTGAAGGGAACACCTGATCTTGTTCTCTTCTATCCATCAGGTGACAACTTTGATCTAATTGGTCATGCGGATGCAGACTATGCTGGGTTCCTAGTTGATCATAAAAGTACCTCAGGAATGACACATTTTCTCTGATCCTCCTTAATCTCATGGGGCACTAGAAAACAAAACTCAATAGCTCTCTCAACTGCTGAAGCAGAATACATAGTTGCTGCTTCATGTTGTGCTCAACTGTTGTGGATAAAGCAAGAACTTGAAGATTTTGGAGTGGTAACTGATTGCATCCCTCTTCATGTGACAACATCAGTGCCCTGAATATGGCAAAGAATCCAGTTCATCATAAATAGACCAAGCATATTGACATCAGGCATCATTTCCTACGAGACAATGTTGAGAAGAAACTAATATCTATGGAGTTTTGCAGAACAGAGGACCAGGTCGCTGACATATTCACAAAAGATCTCAGTAGAGAGCACTTTGAAAGGAATCGTACCAGACTGGATCTACTGAAATTACACTGATAAATTCCCTCATCCTTGGTTAGGATTGGTAAGCAGGTATATGAGGAAGTCTCTAACAGGCAGTGTCTAACTCAGTCTCATACCTTTGCAGGTATACATGCACGTTGGGACCACATCCGAATAAAGATGAGGAGTCTTCCTTGGCATCCATAGACAAATTGAAAGAAGCTAATGGAGACCTAGTCTCCTAAACAGGTCTTTATTTCACTTCATATCTCAAAAATAATGTAAGTACATGTCAGCCTGCCACATCAGTATCTGTCTTTTCTTTTCTTTCCTGCTCTCCCTAAACGGTGTCATGTTATTTTGACTCGAATCATCATCTCCACTGCCTAACCTAACATATCCCTCTGCGGGTCCCTTTCTCTCTCAATCTTGACCATTCATTATTTTATTTTTTTTAAAAAAGGGTCTCTTCATCTTCCTGCAATCCTATAACTTAAAGGGGGTTTTCAGAATCCTTTAGGTCCCCCATCTCAACTCACCTACACAAGCAAACCCTCTTTTGATCCCTTCTTTCTCCATCTTCGCTATGTCTCAATCCTTATCCCCTCACAGGCCTCCTCTCGAGTTGACCGCATCGACGTCCGTTGAAGTCGTCTCTCCCACTCCAACTCCTCCTCCGGCCGATGATGTCCCTATACCTTACAATTCCCTTACCTCTTCTTCCATTATTCCCAAATCTCGCAAAAGTCCTTCACCCAAAAGGTTTATTCTGGAACCAACCACTGATACTCCATGTCCAAATCCTGATTCCATCAACCCTAACTCTGGGTTATCTCATCTCCCTTCTGGAAAGGAAAGTGACACTCCTGACTGTGAAAAGGGAGATGAAGTTACGAGTACTCCACTGATTAAGTTCACCCCCCCCCAACCTGAGATTCACCAGGAAGAAACAAAGGTTGAGTCTGCAAATGGTGTCACTTCTGAAACTGTCGATGTGGGACCTGGTGTCATGGTGGTGGCTATACCGAGCACCGAGTTGGATTTGGATTTTTTGAGAGATTTGGAGGCACCTATGACTGGTCCCACAACTAATGAGGGACCTGAAGGTGATGCAGGGAACACCCATACTCCATCAAAGGGAGGCTCTTCTGGTTCTCTATCCCCTCCGCAATGGGATGGTACTCCTGCTCCACCAGCCTCTGAGAATGTTGACAATGCTGATGATTTGGTTAATGATGATGGGGTTCCCTTGAATTTGGTGTTCAAGGTCAAAAAGGCTAAAACAGCGGCGACAAAGGACAAAGAGGGACCTACTAGGAAACCTCATACCAGACATATCACTCATGCTCAAATGAAGGACCAAATGGCTGAAAATCTGACTAATACACGAGCACGAAGGAAACTTAAAAAGTTTGCAGGTGAGGTAGGCGGTTGTCCCTCCGAAGTGGTAGAAGTGGATGAAGGGACACATCTCAAACTATCTCTCATACTGGCAAGAGGAAGAGACCAGTCTTTGGAGGATCCAAGACTAAGGAGACCAGCTCCCTTCCGAAAGCAAAATGGGAAGTTGCACCTCCTTCTCCAGATCCATGTATGAGACAAAGTGTGAGCTTCTTTGCAAGCAAAAGGTTCTGAATGGGAGAGTTTTTGACCCTGATATTGCTTATGAACCAGGGATGGAGGAGCTGCGTGCCATGGTTGATACTCAAGGTTGGCTTCATCTGTTTGACCCCCCTGTTGTTCTGTATGCCCAGAAAGTTGGTGATTTTTATGGCGATTTGATGATTACTGAAGACCGAAAGGGTCTGTCCGCTCTTGTGAATAGTGTTCATTTCACTCCTTATGAGGAAACTCTAGGATCAATTCTCAAGGTTCCGTGTGTTGGGATACCCTCGGTGGATGATCAGCATGTTTCTGTTGATTTCTTAAATTTGATTGGAAAGTTGAAATGAAACTCTAACAGTGAACGAATGTTGAAGAAACAAATGAAACCAGAGTACCAGTTGTTGTTCAAACTGGTCAACAAGGTCCTCTTGCCCCGGACAGAAGGTCGTTGCATTTCTGGTATCCCAGACCTGTTCCTCATGGAACAATTATCCCTCTTCGTGCCAATCAATCTTCCTGCTATTTTGATTGAGCACATGGTCAAGATTTGTGATCTCACGGACACCAACCACGGCTTAGGCTATGGTTTTCTGCTTACTAAAGTCTTTGATAATTTTGGAATTATTCCGACTCGTCGCACGATAGGGACCCGCAAACAAATGTTCACCTCGTCTACTCTTGAGGAGTGTGAATGCATGGAAAAGAAAGGTGGTGTTGGTCCGGGTTCAAAGGTGTCCACTCTAATTGCTGCCCAAGAGAAAAGTACTGAGGAACTGGAGAGACTTTCTGCTTTAGTAACCCAGAAAGATGTTGATATTGCTCTCCTCAAGGCACAGTTGGTGCAGGGGTCTAAGGGAACCAGACAGGGACCTGGTGCTTCAGACGCTCTACTGAATGAGAATGCTCAGCTTAAGGCTGAAGTACAGACCCTGCAAAAGAAAGTTACTGATCTGACTGAGCAGATGGCCCAAGATCAGTGTGACTTTATGAAGCGTCTTGACCAGCTCCTTTTCAAGTCTTAAGCCTTAGTTTCTCCTCCTTCCCTTTCTCCCTTTTTGTGTCCCCTATGTTTCAGACTCTTTTTGCTATCCTTTTATTTGTGTGGCTTAGTTGACAGCTGTACTTTCAATTATCTTTTTGCTTATGAAATGAAATGTTGTCTTGGTTAGTCTATGCACTGTGTCCATGGAATTGCTAAGGTAGCTTCTATTTTTATCTGAATGTTGTTCTCATTCGTGATTTTGTTTCCCCAGTGGCCATGAGCTAACACTGTTATGACTCTTCTCTTATGTTACTGCTTGTCCTTTTCGATGATGCCAAAAGAGGGAATATATTATATAAACCAGACTTGGTAACTGACCTGGTACACAGGGGAACACTCTTGCTAATGGAAGCTACGGGGGTGGACCTGGTGAAAGGGGGAACACGTTGTAACATGAGAGCTACATGACAGGGGGAACTGGTGAAAGGGGGAACTAACATGGGGTCAGTAAGTCTGATAATAGGAAATGAACTCTTGTAGTTTGTCATCACCAAAAAGGGGGAAATTGTTGTACCATGAGGTATTTTGATGATTGACAAATCTTTTACCAGTTCTAGGGATCCGGTACACAACCTGTTCTCAGAATCAGTCAAATGCAGCAATGTCACAGTACAGGTCGCTTTCACAGACATCTGTAGTGTACTATCAGATGTCAGCACTACCGTTGGTCCCTTGCAGCGTCCAATAGAAATTGTCCAAGGTTTTTCCCTCCAAGATGACTTCATATATATTGATCCTTTACTTGGAGGAAAACCTAGCTTTTGCATTTGGATCAAAAAGTACAACTCCTCTTGATAGCAAAAGCCGTCTGAAGCTTTACTCAACAACAAAGAAGCATCCGCCTGAAGCTTTACTCAACAACAAAGAAGCATCAACCGAAGAACCAGCTGCTCACTCATGAATATGCATTTAGTTCTAGGTTGATTGTTGTATTTGTTTTGTTCTTTACATTGTAAACTCACTCCTCTCCAAGGGGCTTGTGTGAGTAGTTTCTCTATTTGTTCTCTAGTCAGGTAGATCTTAATCTGTAGGCTAGAGTTAGCTGCAGTAACACACAATAGAGTCATTGTGGTGTGTGCTTGCAATAGAGTTATTGTAAGTGTGAGGAATTAAGAGTTTAATTCCTAGATTGCAATAGGTTGTAATCTGAAGGTCGCTCAGATTTTAGTGAAGTGGTTGAGAAATCCTACGAGGTAGGTCGTGGTTTTACTCCCTTGAGCAAGGAGGTTTTCACGTAAACATCTTGTCTCTTTTACTTTACTGTCCTTCTGTTGTGAGTGTTGATTGCACTGTTACTCAATATCTGAGGACCTGGTGAGGAACCTGATTCCTAGCCTAGTAAGTAGATCGTACAAACCTTCACATATGTTAGCTGAAAAATGACCAATATATACAAGAAATGCTACGTGCCATCAACACACATTGAAGTTCATACTGAAGAATAGACCAGCAGTGATGCAAAGTTATGATTCTTGTTCAGAATTCTCTACTGATTTCGACAATTAAAGCTTAAGCTTGGATAATCTCAAATCGGAATATAAAGGAAACTGTAGAGGCAAACCAATTCAATTTCTAACCAACACCACATGATGACATGAATACACAAACCACATGTCATTTAAGGCAGTAATGTTTAACGATATTTTGGGAAATTGAGATCTTTGTAGGTGAAAGACTAATGCATTTATCACTTCAATTTTTTACTCCATATTAGTTGATCACTATACTAAAAATAGTTGTTCCATATTAGTTGACCACCTTACTAAATAAAGAAAATATTAATTAAATTTTTCTCATGTTACCCTTGCAATTGATTCTTTTTAAAAGTTCTCACATTTATTTGTAAAGTTCCAAAAAAAAAAAATTTAAGGATAAATTAGTAAAACAGTCTTCTTATTTATGATTTCTTAATATGCGTGTAAAAAGGAAAATGTGCAACTAATATGAAATGGATCGAGTAATTTTTAATTGACGCCACACTGTCAGTTAACCTTTACTTCTCTCTCTAATCAAACGTGATCGCTGGATGTTGTTTAGAGGAACATGATAGGATTTTGAAGACCAAGCATATATAGGATTTGAGAAAAGACATCAAATACACTCTGAACTTGTCTTGAAAAGTCGATTTCACACTCAAACTAATCTTGTGACCTATTACACATCTATACATATTAAAAGTGAATTTAATACCATCCTGAGACGTATAACACCACTCTCACAATATGTGGTGTTTTACACTCGCCGCTACGTTAGCACCACGTCAGCGCCATGTCAGAAATTATAAATTTTATATTTTTTTCTTTATTCATTAACTTTTCTTTTGTTAATTATATTTACACTAATTAATCCCTAATTAACTATAAAATCCTTCAATAATTATATCTTTTTCATCACTAAATCCCATCCACTCCATCTCTCATCTTACCGAAAAAATCATATTCGGCCACCATCATCACTAATTCTTTGCTATTCACCACCAACATATCACCTTCAATTCTTCTTCGTCACCCATCACCATTATCATTATCAATTTCTTCTTCTTCACCTCCTTTAATCCTCTCTCTTCACCACCCACCACTAGCAAACTCATCACCATAATATTTTTTAAAAGGTTTTTTTTTTTAAATGAAACTGAAATAGCAAATTACAATCTGTTTATATAAGAGTTGAGTGTAAAATCAATCATAGTCCTCTTATTTTCGAATTTTAGATATTTTCTTACTTTATGACATTATTCATTTTTCATTCTCTCTTTGAAAATTTTTAAGCAATAACATGACATTTTTTTTATTTGATGATTGAAAGGTGATTTATTTTAATCGTGAAACATCATTTCAAATTTTAATATTTGGGATAAAAATGACATATCTAAAGTCTATTTTTTTTAAATTAATTGAAAATATGTGGTGGTCAAGGTGGATGGAAGAAAGAAGAAGAAGAGGAGGGAGGGGTATCTTAAAAGAATCAGTATTTTGCAAAGAAAAAAAGAGAAAAAGAAAAAAGGATAGAAAAATGCGTCTGTTTTTTGTTATTTTGTGTGACACATCAGCATATAGGATGGTATTAAATTTACTTTTAATATATATAAGTGTGTAATAGATCGCCAGATTAATTTGAGTGTGAAAATGACTTTTCAAAACAAATTCAGAATGTATTTGATGTCTTTTCTCTATAGGATTTTGAAGACCAAGCATATATCTTTGACTACTTACCATGGCATAAGTGATCCAGAAAAAATAGTTTAGAGGACGTCGACGTTTCGCTTGCTCAAGTCAAACAAATACTTCTTTCGATTCATATTGATCGATCTGTTTTGACTTGGCACAAAGTTTAATAAAATAAAAAAGATTTTTGAATCTTGTGATTTTAAATTAAAAATATATCAAATGTATCAAAATGTTCTTTAATCTTATAGTATTAAACATGTGAAAAGTTGAAATTAAAGATATGATGAAAGGGAAAGGGTCTTTTTTTTTAACCGGACTAAGAAAAAAATATGTCAAGCAAATTGAAATGGAAGGAGTTAGTTATCTTTGACTACTTCTTACCATATCTTTCATCTAAATTTTCAACCTCTAAATTCTTTATAGATACATATTGGCAAATTAGGAAGAGAAAGAGAGAGGACAGATTCTTTATTGAGTTCTCCAAAATGTCCATGCACAAATCATACCAGATCCACGCGTAATTTTTCCCACTCAGAAAAAGAGAAAAGAAAAACAAACAGAAATTCTGGGCCCTGCCCCATTAAAGCCCAACAAACACGAATTAAATTACATCAACAAGAGGATAAGAATCAGAATCAGAATCAGAATCATTAAGGGGCTGTAGCTCGCCGGACTTGGGCTTCTTACAGTTGTTCCTAATGGCCGTCAGCTTATACGGCGAAACATCAGTGCCGAGCCACTGGTCCACGTTGAACAACTGCTGGTTGCATTGTTTATGGGCTCCGGTAACTGTGACTTCCACGTAGTTACAGTACCATCCATGGTGTGGTCCTGTACCATCAGAAGTCAAGTTCATTTTGCAGATAGCCCCATTCAAACATGGACCACGACCACTAAAGATATCCAAGTTTCCCCTTTCGAAGTAGTTGTAACCTGGGCCCATAAGCCCACCCCACGCCTCTATGTTCTTGAATCTAAGTCCATAACCATCCGCATCGTAGAGAGTCAAGCTAATGTTTGAGTCGGTTCCTGCTTTTATGATTGACCCAGTGCGAATGTAAGCTGTGTATACACAATCATCCTGCATTTTCCCATTATAAATCAGCAATTGCAAAGTACGAGTAAAACACAAAATAAAACAACACAAGGGTATAATAGAATCAGTAGTTGGTGCTATTCATTACTCCGAATTTTTTATTTCTTTTCACATACACACACATACTTATACATATTGTAAGGTTATTAGAATTAAATGCATTGAGCTTGCTCGAACTCGTTGTGTCTATTTTTAGATCTGCCACTATTGTATGAACAGAGAGAGAAGGGTGACTTACAGAAGCAGCAATAGAAGATATGGATATGGAGAAGAGGATGATCATGAGATGGAACCAGATTTGGTTAACTTGAGCTACTCCCATGGCAGCTTCTCGATCTGCTTCACTAGAAAATGAGAGGATAAAGCTAGGCAAATGATTTTGTGATACTGGTTTGAGTGAATAGTATGATGGAGTAGTTTATTTATGGAAAAATTGGATCAATGCTCGTGGAGGGGCCCATATTATTATATTGAGGAGAGAGTAAATTTGGGTCAAGCGTAGATGGGAATACGTACGCCTACACGTGAACCACGCGCTATAATAAAAGTCGGAGTAGATAAATGAATAAATAACTCGACGTGCACAGCATATAAATGATATCGACATGCTGTTCCCATTATTACTCCCTCTTGTCCAAAACTTGATGTTTGGACATGTGATATCGAATAAATTATAATTTAAAATTAGATTAATTTGATATCAAAGTTTTATAGTGATATATAATTTAGATTTTTTAAATTAATAATTTTTTTATAAACGTGAAAATTTTATAAATTATGAAAATTATCAAAAAAAATTAATTTTTTTATACAATCTTATCAAATAAGTAAAATATGGTTCATAAATAAGATATCAGAATATTCTAACGTGCTGCTTTGATAAATCACATAACTTTATATTTCTTTTATAAATAAACTAGTGATTTGTTCACGCTTCACGCGATTATTAAATTAAAAAAATTAAATATGATAGACAATTATTGTTAAAATTTCTAATTAAAAAATCAATCTTTACTCGTTGATTTATTTTATCTTTTTTCTGTTATCTAATTATAACATAATCTATTATTCTAATTATATTCAAAGTATTTAGTACCAAATGGGAAAAGAAAATGCAGCTCAACAAATACCATATCGAACACAAGACTCTCCTTAATTTTGACTCTCACAACTTATATGTCACAGACAAACAAGAATCGTATGGCATTGGTGCAACCAAAACTACGATTTAAACACTCATCTTAATTATTTTGTAATAATTTCTAGTAAGATATATTTAAGTTAACAAAAAAAATCACAACTTTTTTGGAATTTAATTAAGAAAAAGAAACAAATTATTTGATCATATACCTATTTCTTTCTCGACATTTTGAAATTTCTCTATTTTCCTTTTTGTTATGTTTTTTTGTTTATTTGTCTTTGTTATTCTATCCTTTTTTTTCCTATTTTTTTCATTTTGATTAGAGAAAAGGAAAAAAGGTCAAAAATACCCCTCCTAGTTATACTATGGGGCTAAGTATCCCTCTGTCGTCGTTAACAAAAATACCCCTACTTTTAATACCTTTCCACCATAGCATTAAAATGAAAAAAATACCTAAATAAATATATATACCTACCATATCTACTAATAACCAACTACTTTAGTTTAATTACACTTTTTACAATAATTTATCAAAAAAATTCCTTCACCCCCCAGATACATCGGCATAATCACCCTTCTCCATATCTCAGATTTTGTGCCTACAATCACGATAACTGTCTTAGTTCAAACATAATTCTTCATAGTCACGGTAAAAAAAATTTGATTGTTTCTCTTTCATCATCTTAAACAAAGCCATTTTCATCATTAATAACATATTTTTGACGGTTATTTACTTAAAATTATTGAGTTTTGTTGATGATTGAACCATTATTTATATATTTATAGTATATTCAAGTTTTCAATTCTAATTTTGCAACTGAAATTCACAAACTTCCAAATTCAATTTTTAAAATCTCTTATTTTTGACTGCATAGCTTTGAAAACTCCATTAATGATCAACGAAGGGCCTTCATATAGTTTGGGCGTTACTCAATTAGATAACATCGTAGTAGATTCTACTCAGTTTGTCCTTGATAATTATGACGCTGGTGATCTGGATTTTGCTGAAAATAGATCTAAGCATCAAAACGATCCCGTGAAAATAATGTAACTGCGTAAAAATATCAGAGACACAACTAATAATCAACCAAATGATGACCCAAATGAACCAAAAGATAAAGATGTTGAAGCCGAAGCTTGCGATGCCGAAATAAAGGTAATATACACCAGATACATTCAGACAATCGTTATAATACATACGATTTACACTAGATACATAAGTATATGCACGAGTCTTTTGTTTATTCTCTAATGATTCAAATGTTTTGATTTTTTTGACATTTATCCAGGCTAAATTATATATACATCAAATATTTTATGTATATGATACATGACAACCTATGTTGTGAATCTGAGAAATTATGGTTAGTTCATTCAAAATAGTATATCATTCACATGTTCTATGTATCTAGTTCCTAATATATACTTCTATAACATTTTTTACATGATACATAGCAATTTCAACATTGATTTTGAGAATGTTTCATGTATCTAGTGCCTAATATATATTTCTATAACATTTTCTACATGATACATAGCAAATTCAACATTGATTCTGAAAAATAGTGATGTATTAGATAATATTATTAATGTACAATGCTGCATCTGATGATATATCTCACATGTTATTTCAGGAAATTAAATTTGTTCTTGAAAAATATCCTACTCATTCTATTCGTGTTAGTAGCCAACACAATATTAATATCGTTGACGACCTGATGAAAATGCTCACATCTGAAAAACTTGTAATATTTGAGAGGACATGCTTCGGTGTATATCTCAATATACCTAAATATAATTTTCAAGGATAAATTTTTAAGTGCATTATGACGCTTGAAGTAAAGCAGGATAATCCGAATGAGTTTTGATTATGTGCAAATCACACCCTTCTACGATTCAGCTATCTTGAGTTTGCTCTCATTATTGATTTAAAATACACCGATAACGATGAAGATTTTTAATTCCCTGATTATGATAAGCTTAGCAGGCTCAGGAAGAAGTATTTCCCAAGTTCAACCCATGTTAGCAAATTTCAATTGACTCTATGTTGCAAAGAGAAGAGATGGGACAATAATAATGAAGATGCTGTTAAAATATTAATATTATACTTCATTCACACATTCATCATTTCATAGACCCCTGAAGTATGAATGGTGCTAGTACTATAATCATGTATCTAGTACAAATTTCATGTATCTGGTGTTAGTGTTATAGCCATATATCTAGTACAAATTTCATGAATATCTTCATATACCTGTTAATATATTATTTAAATTATTTTAGCATATGAATGTCATCTTCTATTACTTGCACAAAAAATTCAAACAACAGCTATAGATACACAATGACAATGTGTATATTTATTCCTCTTGTACGTAACATATGACATAGATATCAGATGCAAACAGAGGATGCTGATGTGAGTGTTGCTACCCAAGAAGATCAAATTTCTACACATATTAAGGACTTCAGGATCCCTGCTGATTTACCTTGACATTTGGTAGACGAAGTCTACATTCCAGTCAATTATAAGGAGAAGATGTATTGGATTTTGACAATTGTATCACTAAAAAAAAGGTGCATTCATATTTAAGACTCGTTTCATGCAGCTGGCCACATAGTTATAATCAAGTCAAAAATTGATAAAATCGCTGAAATATTACTATTTTTCTTGACAAATAGTAATTTTTATGAAAAGGCAGAGCGGACAGATTGAATCAAACTTGATGCATACAAGAACAAAATTGATGAAAATCCTTTTGAGATTGAATTTGTCAGTGGTATAGCACAACAAGAAAGCAGAACATTGTAAGTTTTATCATTTTACACGAAAATTAGTTATTATTTTTAATATATAGTAATAAATTTAAATTTATACATTAACATGTGCAGGAATTGTGGAGTATTTGTAGCTTCCTTTGTTGAGTATTTGAGTGATCAAATTTTCATACCATCTCCAGGTCTTGATGTCAAGTTTCATCTATCTGATATGCTTCACTACTATGAAACTATGGAACGCACAAAGCTAGCGATGACAGAATCAGTGATAATGAAGACCCACCAGTCTCAAAGCGCAAATTCACCCACACTGATGTTGATGATATGATAGATCTGAATTAGTGTTTTTATTAATGTAGTTTGAACAATCTGTTATTTTTAAGTTCGTTTTATAGGTTTTATATTTTTCCAGATACATTAAAATACATGGCTGTATTAATTAGTTACTATGAATCTTTTCGTACTATTATCTAAATTTTATAAAATTTTAAATGTGCTTACTCAGAAACGCATTTTATCAGAAACATATTTTTTAAGTGTATCTAATTATATATTATACACACACAAATCATATTTGTAAATGATACATGACAACCAAACATATATACAATGAGTGATGCAAATAGTCTATATATACTATGTATCTATTAGAGTCTTACTTTTTTAGAAATCAGAAACATATTCATTTCATATACCAGTTAATGTTTTCATTACTATTACACTAGATACATGCTAAAATATACGTAATATAGGTCTATAATACTATTACTTAACATAACATTTATAAATTCACGTTATTCATCGATCTTCTCACATAAAAAGTAACTCATTTATTAAACATAATGATGTATCAAACATTTATAGCAAGCTCGTATGATACATAAGAGCTTATTTCATGCTACACAAAGATCTTCTTTCATAACAAACACCTTATTTATTAAATTTTTATTCGAAACATCAACTAAAAATAGTCAGGTAAAAACAAAGCTTTCAATGTATCATTCAAGTCTGCTATGGGAAGTAACCACACGACCTCCTGTTATGATCTTTGCGTTCACACTGTCCACACCGATTTATTTTTGTTGGAAGTGGCTCACTCATCTTCTTGTGCCTCCCTTTCTTTGATTTTCTCGGTGATCTCTTGTATTTTGGTGGTAAAATCACTTCTTCCCAAACTATTTATGGTATACGTTAATTTTTTTTATCGGACATTGAAGGAAAAGGCAATTCATATATCTTCACAAGTATTTTTGGCTTGTAGTAGTCAGAGCAGTACAACTCCACCTCTGTTATATTCTTGATTTTCAAAATGACAAGTGTGTGTGCACATGGTATCTCATCCAGCTAAAATTGTTCACAATTACAAGTTTTCTTATCAAGATAGACAATGTATCTTCTACCATCATCATTAACTGAGTAAAAAAAATCTGACGATGAAATAATCTAACAAAAAATATTATAGAATACATTACATATTATTATACATAAATAAAAGTCACAATTAAATTTGTTATTTACTACATACCAGAAATATTGAAATAAGTTTCAATAAACATACCGTCATACGAGATGATCTCTGCTCCTTTAGTACGAGAATTTTTTAAAATCTATCACCTAGTTCAATTCCTGTGTATCTAGACCTTTCTCCATTACTTTTATTTCATTAGCCAAACAAGATTCAAACCTGTTTCAAGAACCCATAAATTGATAGCTCACGTGCCTCAAGCAGACAATCATTGATACATTCAGTTATGTTTGAAGTCATCATTCTACCCCTGTTCATTATTGCATACATTCTAATTTTTCGTATTCAGCCCTATCAAAATAATCTTTTACTCTATGGGCTATTTTTTCAACTTTCTCCATCAGTACTTTAAAATTCTCTACCCTGTATGTTTTTGTCATAGCATAGAATACATTACTCAAGGTACCTTTGCTCTTTTAAAAGTTTGTACACACATTCTTTCACATAGTCACATGCAAACATAATGTTGAACAGATGGATACACTTTGCTTACACTCTTAATTATGCTTTCGTTGCGATCTGAAACAACACACATATTTACACGCTCTCTAAAAATAATTTTAAAATATTAAAAAAATTACGTCCATAAAGAGTTATTTTTTGAATCAACAACCCCATATGTAAATGGTAGTATATGTCCTGATAAGAAATTGAAATCATAAGCCACTAGCTTAGAACAATATAGAATTATGTAACATATACATGCCATGTATCAGGCACAGTTCATATAAATAGTACCTAGAATATACATGGTATGCTAGTTCAATATTATTCTCCCAAATACTATCCCATGTTATCTGTTATGGGATACATTCGAACATGTATCTACAACTCAAATAGTTAACTATAATGCAGTAGTTGTTAACATATGCGTTTTAGCAAAAACAAAGTGAAATTTGAATGTATCCAAGTATACCTGCTCCATCCAATGTGCTAGCCGAAATAAAAGTTCCCTTATATGGTCCATCTAAGTGACAAGCATCCACTACGACTACTGATTTGCAATGCTAAAATTTATTAATCAGTGAATACAGTGCTATGAATAGATACATAAACTCATTCTTTTCTGACTTATGCATCTTTATGTAAGAATTAGGATACACTGATCCTAACATATATAAGTATCCAGGTATTTGTCTGTATCCATCAGCAGGACCACCCCTTACCATCTTCAAAGCCCTCTCCTTTGAACGTCATGCCTTCATATAGTTAATGTCCACACCAAGTACACATTTCACATCATCCATAATGTCTTTTGGTCTGCGTTTTCTTTTATGATCCACCACCTTTGGTATAGTAATTCCACCAACAAAACGAACTGTAGCTTGATGTTGATCATATACCTTATTTTTCATTGGACATGTGTGCTCATCAATGAATTCTCTAACCACGAAGATAGACGAATGATTCAACTACGATGACCTAAACTTTCACGGACACTGTTGATTTATACACTTAAGGAGATAGTTGCACATACAGATGATGTACGTTAGATAGATAACTCAATGCACCTAACAGTTTTGGCATGTATCATGCTCATTGTCCAATATCACACAACAAATATAATGTATCTAGCACATCTTACACGTACTGTGATTTTTTAAAATTGATTCTACGTCTAATGTATATACGAATTATTCTCATACATATGAAAATAATGTATCAACGCATACATATAATCCTTACTCTGTATCTAACGTTTTTTTTATTGTTTACACTACATACACTACATGTCATACCAATTATATGTATCTAGCCATATTTAGTTGAATTAACCCACCTCTTTTTGTCAAACCTCTTCACTCTGAACTGAAATCTATGATCAATAGCATACTTAGCCATTACAGCTGCAACAGTTTCCTTGTCTTTGTACATCTGATTCACCTCAACAATATTGTTATTAGCATCAATAATCAAGTGATCAACATCCATTTCAATTGCACAAATTGCCTCAAAGTTTTCAGCCGCAGTCAGTGCTAGTGTATTATTATTATTATCCTCGATACACTCAATTGTCCCTGTCTCTGATTCAAATCCAATCAAACTACTACTACTGTATCCAATCTCCCTCTCATGAGTAGTAATGCACAAAGGATACATCACAAAATTAGATACTTGTTTTAACACCTGAATAAATAGTCTCACTCTCATATCGTTTTGAATCTCCATTGCTACCGAATTACCTTCAATGATGTATCTAGTCTCAATTCATTGCTTAGATATATCAACACTGAGTTGTATTGCTATGACATCAAGCAAATCTTCATAAAAACATCATTCAGGATTACAAACCCATCAATTTTAAAAGATTCGTATTGAATTGGAAAAATCCAAAAATCAGAATGCTTTAACAACATTGACATTGTTGTCATTACGAAGAATCAAAAAAAAAAAAAAATACTGTGCGCTTTCGATTTGTGAAGATAAAAATTGTGTAGTTAGGAAAGAGACGATATGATTTTGAATTTTTATTTTCAAAAGGGAGGAGAAGATATTTTTGATTATTTTATGAGTTGGAAACGTGATTCTCTCCGTTTTTTAATACAATTTCAGTTACTTTTCATTTCAATCTCCCAATTAACGTCGCGATGTATCCGAGATACATTGACCCAGCATCAAAAACGCATGTATCCGCAGTCAAAAAGGTGATAAAAATAGTAAATAGGTAAAATAATGTTTAATAGAGTAATTAGGTGTTAAAATTGTGTGCTTTTTGTGGTTTGCCCATTTAACATTTCACATGGCCTAACATTTGGGTGAGGTGGACGCCACGTGGTATGCCACCTCACCACCAAATTTTTATTATTTTTCTTTTTTCTTCTTTTTCTTTTTTCTTTTTTTTTATCCATTTACAAAACCTTTAATCCAAAAATAAATCAATTTTATTTTCTTTATCTCTCTCCTCAAATCTAAAAACTACACAAAATTTAAAAAAAAATAAGATTCATGTAAAAATGGAAACATGCATATCGAACATGGAAGCTGAAAAAAATAAAAAATATCGACGATTGATAATAAAATTCAACAATTTTGATAATCTTTTCAATTCTAACCACAAGAAAAATATACCAAACAAAACATGAAAAAAAAAACAAAAAATTTCAGTTAGAACAGAAATTAACTGCTCAACAATTTAAGCCATGACCCATTATTGAAAAATGCAACTAGAAGATGAATTTTGAATTTTAAGGTTTCTGTTTCTGCTTCCAGTAGTGAAAGTACTACAGAGGTATTTTTAGATTCGAGGAGAGAGATAAAGAGAATAAAATTGAATTTATTTTTGAATTAGAGATTTTGTAAATGAATAAAGAGAAAAGAAAAAAAAAAAGAAAAAAGAAAAACAATAAAAATTCGGTGGTGAGGTGGCATGCCACGTGGTGTTCATCTCACCCAAATGTTAGGCCATGTAAAATTTTAAATTGCCATAGTGAAAAGGTGTTAAAAGTAGAGGTATTTTTGTTAGCTTTGATGACGACAAGGATATATTTAACCCCATAATATAATTAAAGGTAAATTTAACCAATAAACTAAAGTAAAGGAATATTTTTGATCTTTTTCCCTAAAAAAAATATATATGTTATTCTACCTCTTCTTTATATACTCCCAAATTATTTTCCGATTCTCACCTTTTTTCACTCTTTTTCAATGATTTATCTTTGCTTATTGAACTTCTTCTGTATCCTTCTTTCAAACTAATCAAGTCAATTCACCTCTTTCCTTCTACTAATTTTATGAAAAATTTCAAAATTAAACTTTCCTTGGTTAACTTTTCCTTATATTTTTTATGATATAGATATTTAGCATGTTTGGCTAACCTTTTTTTTTTTTCAAAAGTGTTTATTTTTTTTTAAAAGCGCTTATTTTAAAAAATTAAGGCGTTTGATCAAGCTTTTGAGAGAAAATAAGTGATTTTGGGGAGTAGCAGAAGCTATTTTCAAGAAGCTAAAAAAAGTAGCTTCTCCCCAAAAGCACTTTTTTGAAAAGCACTTTTGAGAAAAATACACTTAGAAGCACTTTTAAAATGCTTGGTCAAACATTAATTGCTACTCAACAGTGCTTTTTTAAATCTATTGGCCAAACACAAATTATTTTTTATCAGAAGTGCTTTTTCGAAAAGCACTTTTAAAAAAAGTACTTCTCAAAATAAGCTTATTTGAGAAGCTTGACCAAACAGGCTAATTATATTAAAATATCTTAATTATAATTAGTTACCTTCATTTTCTATCTCTTTTATTTATTTTACTTTGTGAAGATTATATGTCAATAAAGTGCATCAACAAATATATTCTAATATTTCTCGAGATGATCTTGTTTTTATAGTTTTGTATGAATTATTCAAATCTGTCTTTCATTGTTCATATGTTTTATTTTGTTTGTATCCTCTTCGCAAATAAAAATTTAAATCAAGTAGCCTTGTAAATTTAGAGAATTTAGAACATCAAAATTATATAATCTACCTTGTTCATCAAATAAAAAATAATTCTAAAATATTTGTTGTGGTTCAAGTAGGGCTAATTATTGTTTTAAATAATTACTCTTTTCATCCAAATATTATAGCCTCTTTCTACTTTTTTCATTTTATTTTCTTTCTTATGTTCATATCCTTCAAAAATTGTAATCCTTTTAGTTAGTAATGAAACCAAACCTCCGTTCATCTTTTACTAATCTTAACTTAGAAAAAATTCTATAAATCACTCTCTCTCTCTCTCTCTCTCGCTTCTATAATAATATATACTATAATATATATATAGTATATATATATTATAACTATATATATATATATATATATATATAGTGATACTTATTTTACATAATGTATCCATACATATTTTAATTTTTTTGATTGAAATAAATATTATAAATTAAAATATAAATATGCATGTGATCAACTCAATTGGTACTATAATGTTTAACCATGATATTATCAATCAAAAAATTTCTTTCCGAGCTATTCAAGCATCAGTTATATTTTTAGTTTCATATATATGTCAACTATAATTTGCTGTAATAATCACTCTCACACAGTATACGCTGTAATAATCACTCTCACAACAGTATACACGTCTTTTTTATTTACGTGCAATCTTTTTTTCAACAATAATGAATTTTAATAGCATAAATATTTTTAAAAATGAGTAATTGTTTGGATTATAAAAATAAGTATAGTATACAAAGCAGCCATGCATATCTTTGGGTCCTCTAATAAAGTTATTTTAAGTTTAAATTTATTAGCAATTAATGCATTTATAATACTTTACTTGACCTTGATTAAATACTACTTTTTAAAAATCTCATATGTGGATATGAATATTTGAATTTTATAATGTTGTTTTTATTGATTCATAAGAAAACAAACTATAAGCAGATGTCTTGAATTTTTTTCTCACTTAACAACTAAATTTAGAAGTCAAATCGTACCATCATTCAAAATCAAATCTATAACTTTCCTCCTATAATGAGGAAAATGAAATTAGAACAATGGCAAAATAAATTACATAATGTTATAAAATACGAGTAATATATTGAATAATATAAAGCAAGATATTGAGACAATAAATATGAGAGGGAATGTCATTCTTATTTCTTTCTTCAGTATTGTCAATTGTATCTTTCAATGGATAATGATCGTCTAATTATAGTACAAGATGTCTTCTCAAGTTAGAAGACTTAAATGATATTCATTCATTTAGTACATTAATTTTCAAGGGAGTTACGGAAGAGACATCCACATTCAGCGAATTTATAACACTCCCCCTTGGATGTCCATAGATAATATAGAGAATGTGCCTTGTTAAAACCTTACTAGGAAAAATCCAGTGGAAAAAAGCCTAGTGAAGGAAAAAGAGTACACACATCTTGTAATACGTCTTGAGTGCTGCCTCATTAAAAACCTTACCAGGAAAACCCAATGGGACAAAACCTTGATTAAGGAAAAAAGAGTGCAATGCGTATTTTACTCCCCCTGATGAAAACTTTACTTCATATCTTGGAGACGATGCATTCCAATCTTATATCACAATTTCTCAAATGTTGATGTTGGAAACGACTTAGTGAATAAATTTGCAAGATTATCACTCGAATGGATCTGTTGAACATCTATCTCACCATTTTGTTAAAGATCATTTGTGAAAAAGAACTTCAGTAAAATATGCTTTGTTCTATCTCCTTTGATATATCTCCTCTCAGTTGGCTTCATGAGTGATTATTATCTCTACATGATTTAAAGAAATGACAACTACTGTTTGCTTCATTGAATACCAAGGTATCACTGTGCCTCTATATATAAACAAATAACCCGTCTGAAATTGAGCTTTATGTGAATCCAATAAATACGTTGCATCTGAATAACCAATCATTTTTTACTTGAAAAAATAGTCCCGCATCAATGGTTCGCTGAGTATTTGGATATATGCTTAACACCATTTCAATGTCTTCTTGCTGGGGAGAAGTTGAATCTTTCAATATATGTTGATTGATGAACAAACATTTTATTTGTCAAATGTTATGAGTACACATATTTAATAATACATATTTTTAGCTGCCTCAATAAAAATCTTGCCAGGTTAACTCAGTGGGATAAAACCTCGGCTAAGAAAAAAAGAGTACAAAGCTGCATTATACTCACACTGATTGCAACATCACTTAATTCTTGTAAATGAGGCTGCCAATACATAAGTGCACCAATTGCACTAAAATATGGTACTTTCTAATCATTTTCATTAGATTGAAATTGATCTTCTTTTATGTTAAGCAATCTTACAACCATTGGAGTATTCAATGGTATCGCTTTACAACTTTATAATCCTTCAAGGATTTTCATATAACCGTCACTATCTAGCTAAGACATGACAACCATTCATTTATACGTATTCAAGCTTTTCAGTATTGCCAGACTGAAAGAAACCTCATTGCATCCACCACAGGAGAACAGGTCTCCCTATAATAATGCCAGGAATTCTGCGAAAAACCTTTATGCCCCAGGGCACACCTACTTTAAATCTTACGATTTTACTTTTCGCACAATAACTCATTTGTATCCCACTGATATTATACATTGATCTTTGGACTATAAGTCCAAGTATTCACCTTTTCAAGTGAAATAAAATACTTGAATTACGTACTTTTATTAGGCCAATCATTTATCTGTTCACACTTTTTGACAGATTTGAATTCAAGATCCTCGATACCATTTATAATGTTGAGCACATACATTATATCAAAGATATCATCAATGATCGTTTGATATCGGTTTCAATACGACATAACTTATCAAGATCTCTTCATATTCATCATTTTTCAGGTAACTAAATCTTTGCCAAGATTTTATGAAGTGTTATGCCGGTGCTCTTTCATAGCACTTGCCTCATTATCATGATCATTTGCTCGTCTCCTTCTTCAAGGAGTTTTACCTTTGAAATTGATTGGTCTATCACGCTTCAGGCGTATCATAGACCCCGTTCTTCAAGGACTTCTCATTAGAGCATCTGCAGCTAAATACATAGGGTCAGCAAATACATCTGACAATTAGTTTGCAATATTTTTGCAAATGAAAATTATCTCTTGAACTGCAAGTTCACATTTTCTTTTACGAGGATCTAGATAATTCATTCCACACATAATTTTCAGCTGTAACCATCTCTCCCCTTAATGTTGGATTTACACCCAACCTTACTTGGGGATCCATCTTTGTGCATAGTGGTGGAGCAACTGAATTATATATCACACATTCAAATTTTCTGATGGAAATTATTTGGCTCCTGACCATGAACCAATTATGATAGGGGAACCTTGTTGGCTTGATGCATACAAGTGCTGCTACAGTTTTAATATCATATCTCATTTAAATTTTTTTGGGAGATTTATTCTCATAACCCATGATTAGCTATAATTGGAGGCATACAATTTTCTGCTAAATCAACCAGCATTATCAATATAATTTATAATTTGAAATCATGCTGTTAATTTAATAATCGAGCAAACAACCTTGCAAAAATTAAATTGCAAGTTGCTATCAAAGCACATGTGACCATTTCTTAGATGCATCTATTAAACCTTATAATAGAAATTGATCCAGATGGCATGTGAACGATACCATATTTACCTTTTTATGCGTTTCAAAAATTCAGGGAATACTATCCCAACCTTAGCTGGTACAATAATCAATTTATTGTGAGAACAAGCAGCACAAGAGAATTCGTGAAGAACTTTTTATTTCTTCAATGTATAACCACATGAATTCTCAACTATTTTTGCATCACATTTGAATCGGAATGCTCAGCCGGTCATTCCAATTGATATGTGTTTTAGTAAATTTCTAGTTTACTGTCGCATGTGATTCCAGCACCATGCCCATATTTGTGTACTACTATATATTTATATACCATTCATATGGTGAACATATTCTTCAAGGAGAAAATTATACAATTACGATCATGATCATTAAAATATTATAGGCAAAACTTGTTTCTTGCTTTTACCCTTTGGTAATCCATGATAAGACTTACTGCAATATTTGTGATGTACTAAAAGTACGTGATCAATGACCTTTGTGCTAAAATAAATTTTTATTATCTCTCAAACCTTTCGTAAAGGCGAGATGTGACACTTATCCAACCATATATGAGCATGTCCTTATCCATAATTTTAATCACATCTTGACACACTCACTTTCAAGAATGATCGAACATTCATGATGCTTATCACAAGTCTCATTCTCTTCAAGAAATGAACTACAATCATATGTACAGGCTTCATAAATTTTTCATTCGAAGCTCATTGTCATGACTTAAAATTTATCATATTTACATGACTCACCTCAACTTCACTTTGAAAGGTCAAGTGTACCACCACTTTATATCCTTATATTTTGATGGAGGATTTATAAAACTTATCAATATAGGTCGCACAATAATAGCGTGATCAATACTTTTCATACTAAATTGATGGTAACTATTTACCTTCATCTTTTGAAGGACCATTTTGAGAACCCATAATGTTCTTCCTTTTATAATTATCAGAATTTTGTCCCCTGCCATACCCAAGTTCATTCATATGGCCACAATAATGACTTTGTCATCTTTCAGACTTTATCATATGCTGCTATCACATTCATTTCACCGAATGGAGCATATTCAATGGGTTGGACTTCACAATTTTTATCAAGAGCATATCAATTTGTTCAGTCATTATTATATCATCAATATATCACGTTTGGACTTGAATCGAATGCCTTATCCATATGTTTGACCATATTTGATGGGATTTGAACCCAATTACCACAACGATAACTATTTTTTTTACGCTCATATTTATACATTTAATCACTTATCCTTTTTTTTCAGACATATTATGTGCTGCTACCACATTCACATAAGAGAATGAAGCAAATCAATTGAGCGGATTTCATGACTTTTCATTAAAAGTTTATCATTTTCCCTTAGTCATTACTATACCATTACTATGGTGCATTAGGACTTAAATCCAATGTCTTACCCATATAAAGGTATGTTAGGACATAATACAATGGGAATCAAACCCAACTTCTTATCATAATAGTGCACCGAAACTCAAGTCGATGTTTTACCCTTTTGGTGCGATGGGACTTGAGTTCACCGTCTTATCCTTAATCAATGACATAATTGTTCAAAGTACAATAAAACTCACCCTCAAGCCTTATAAGAATATTACCACTTTATAATAGGTATAGGCATCAAACTATTATGCTATTATATCTTCTTTTTTTATTTGATAAGTATTATATGTAAAATTAGTCAAATATTAGACATTAATATAGATTTCATAACACAATACAAATGTCATGTATGATAATTATTGTGAGCATAAAATTAAATGGTGCACACCCGTGCATAAATAAGGTATAAAGTTATAACATTTTGACAAAGATCATATATTAAATAACACCAAGATATGTCTACACCGTTAATTTATTCAATTACAATATGTAATTTCTGATTAAATTATATGAGTCAATTAGCACAAAATAGAACTATGCAGAATTTTTGCTTTTAGAAACATCAAAATAATATGTGATCCATATCAAATTACACATTACTATAATTAGAAGTATAAACACCTATTTGGACAAAGTCATATTTCATACAGTGTAAGCATAGATATTTTTGACAAATATTAATCCTTTTCAAATTTAATATTATTCACTAGATTGTCAAAATAAAATAGAGAAACACATTCTTTTTTTCTCTGATTAATACAAATATATCAGAATCAATGTGCAGGAACAATAAACACTAGAAAAATTAATACACATACTATACAAATGTGATTATTATGTAATGAGTCATCTTACTCTGAATTTGTTTATTATAAATCTTGTAGAAAGAATATTGTGTGCAAAGTATTTTTTAATTCACACATTAATGAGTTTATTCAATACACATTGATATCTAGTATACCAGTAAAATAACTGTTTAATAAAATACACTAGCACGAGAAATAAAAACTTGATAATATTAGAGATTCTTACCATTATATATGTACAGAAAAATTAGCAAAAAATTACCTCGGTACCAAAAGCACTTACCACTAATTTTTAACGAGAAATAAACAATTCGTGCTGATAACGTGTTATAAAATATGAGTAATATATAGAATAATATAAAGCAAGATATTGAGACAATAAATATGAGAGAGAATGTCATTCTTATTTCTTTCTTCTGTATGTCAATTGTATCTTTCAATGAATAATGATCGTCTATTTATAGTACAAGATGTCTTCTCAAGTTAGAAGACTTAAATGGTATTCATTCATTTAGTACATTAATTTTCAAAGAAGTTACGGAAGAGACATCCACATTCAGCGAATTTATAACACATAATCTTTAACTCCTAACCCCCCCCCCCCCAAAAAAAAATGTCCATATTCATTCAAAAATGATGTGATACAATATGAGTTGTTCCAAAATTTTCAAAATGCAATAGTAATATTTTGTACACTCAAAACCCAAAAGTCTAATGAGAGTTCACTACAAGCGCAAAATACATAAAGACATTTTAAAGTGTAAAGAAAGAATTAACACTTTTTTAGCAGCAAAATTATAAGAATAATTCCAAAAAGCTTACAAGATCACCATATCATACAATTAGAGATTAATTAATTTACACAAGGAAAAAAATGAATGTAGTAGCGAATTCAAATAACATATTCTTAATTAATATTCTAGGATCAAAGGAAAGGGTGATCCTCTTCTTGTGAATATGCTCCTATGTATTGATTCTTAATCCCAGGCTTGATTGACTTCATTATAATGTTGCACATGCCATTTTGCTGAAAGCATATATAATGGCCGTTTGCTTCTTTCCTTCGCCTAGCCGCTCGAATAACTTGAATGATGACATCCACCTTCATATAAATGTCATTTCGGATGATTATTAGTTGGGTCTCATGCTCAGGGAATGCCTCTTTCTCCTTTTAACAAGTACGCGATAGTAAAATATGTTGGTATCTATTATAAAGAAGATCATGTCTAAGATTTTATAAGAAAGAAATTAAAGAACCCACAAGCCAAAACTCAAAGCCAATGGGATCGACAATATTATTGATGCATTTTGGTATAGGGAGTTGTTGAGACTTGGAAAAGAGATTGGGATTGTTGGGAGCTTTGAAAATAGGGTATATGCTGAGTTAATTTAAATTGTCTTTGAGACCACCAACAAGAGAAGGCATATTTTATATTCTCTTTTTATTAGTTATTCCAAGATTTGTAAACAGAAAAAAATTGAGAAAAGACTCTCACTATGCCAATCCAATCATGCACCATCTCCCTGTACCTACGGAGATTTTATGAAGGTGGTATGATAAAAGGTTGATATATATATGGTATATAGAGAGTTTTTTTTTTGGTAACATCGATACTCATTATATATTAATATGCATCATTATATGATAAAATACATATAGAGTTAATTCAACTTCTCAAGTAATATTAGTTCAAAGTTTGTATTTATTGTTGATAGTTGAAAAGACCTCCAAAAGATTAGGTATTCTAGAGGTTCCAATAACCCTTGGAATATGAAAGCAAAACATTGAATATTCTGTAGTAATTGAGAATACACCCAGCCGTAGTGGTCTATCTACCTTTAATTTATTTTAAGGTTAAATTATATAAAGAGTCAAATATCCCTACCATATTTACTAACTCTCTCACTACTTTATTTTAATTACTTAATATACCACATGTTAACAAAAAAGCCTTCGGATAAATCTCAACCCCATCGGATACATCCCAATCCCATTGGATACATCTCACCCATCGAATACATCCCAACCCTCAGATACATATTGTAACCCCTCAAACACATACGGATACATGTTGTAACCCCTCACATACATGCGGAATGCCGATATATACGAGATAAAATCATGTATCTAGATGTCTTATGCAATGTATCCGATGAGATTGAGATGTATTCGAAGGGAAAGTAGTGGGAAAAAGAGTAATTAGCTCATAAAGATGTGTGTTTTATGTAAGTTTTCCATATTTTAATGCAATATTATTATTAATTGATAGGTAAATTTACTTTTTAGAACCAAAAATTATAGGAATAGTATTGTTTAATTAGAGGGTAACATGGTCACTCAACTATTAATGGACATTTTAGTAATTCAACTTTTTAACTTTGTGGCTTCCTAATTTTAGAATAGTATATATATATATATATATATATATATATATATATATATATATATATATATAAAACTTATTGAGCAGACATCTATCCTGCCCCAAAATAGAGGAGTAGAGAAGAATCATATGATCACCTGTTTTACTGTAACGACTTGTTCAGTCGTTACTAAAAAGGCACCTCATTATGGGTGAGTTATTCGTGCGAAGAGCGGGTTAGAAAACCTTCCGAATTGGGTAATTAAAAATTTTGGGCTAGGCTAGTCTCGGATGAATTTTGAGCAAGGTAAGGTCTAGGGAAATCCGAAAAGGATTGGGTAAAATGTTTAAGTTTGAGCTAGATTTTCTATCATCTAAGACATTAAGGAGTCCGTAGAATTTTTTGAAAGTGAATTCGGGTGAGTAGAACTCTCGATATCAAAGTTGACGTGAAAGAGTTAGTTCGAAACGTCAAGATTTGAAGTGTGTTGTGAAATGGGCCATTTTAGGGGATTTTTCGAGGTTCTATTCCGTGTCAACCGCTATAGCAGTTGACACTGCGCTACGACGATGACTGCTATAGTGGAGAAATTCCTGCTATAGTGAAAGTCAAAGACAGTCAACCCATTGTAGTGGGCGGCTTCCGCTACGGCGGTGCCGCTATAACGGTATTTAGGCCTCTATAGCGGAAGGACGCGACCAGAAAACCCAAAAATAGGTTTATAATTTTATTCTCTCCCCTTTAGCCCCAAAAACATATGAGAGTTACTCGAAAACTCTCCTAAGCTGCTCCAAGGCTTGGAGCCATAGGGAGGAGAGATTCCGACTAAAAGGACGTAAAACTATGAATTTGGTCTTGTCAATCATCAGGGAACGCCTTCACAGATCCATAAAATGCATCGTGCATCTGCTTGGCGTCCAGGTAGGCTAGGTTCTTTTCATTGAGTAGATTTGACCTATTTTCATTTCATATTTATGGTATAGATGGAAAGGAGAATTCATGCTTAGGCCTTCGGGCACATAGTCTAGAGGATTGTTGTGCTTGAATTGGTTTGAACTAGAAAATGATTGAGTGGAGATAATGTGTTGTCATATTCTGGGTTGTTTATGATTATTACATGTTGTATGATGATAGAATCCAAGGACTATAGTGCCGTGAAGGTTCGGGGAATCGAAAAATGTTTTGGGTAGTTAAATGACTAGTAAAAGGGAGTCTTCGAAAATAATTTGGTATAAAAGAGTAGAATAACAAAAATGATCGAATTACCAAGATTAGGGGAGGTCTTCCCCATGTTGTATCTGTCTTAGGAGTAGTCCAGAATCAATGTAGCTACCGGCTATGTGTCAAAAGGGGGTGAACGAGAATTTTGTCTTCGAACGGGATTCAAGATTTAGATATGTACCTGAAGTTGAGGTAGGTGATGGTTATTATTTTCCTCAATATGAAATATGTGTTCATGTACTATCGCTTAGTATTATGTGAGTTTGCATGCTTTGGGAATAAGATGATGAATGTCTAATTATCCAGTTATCCGTCTTGTGAAATGAACTTGGTTTGTTGCTTGTCAGTTTACAAGTATGCTTTTGTTCATTGTTTGTTGATTATTGGATTTGTGTGATATTTGGTTGGCTCGAGTGCCATACCTGGTAAAGGTTACATATTGGTTGGCTCGGGTACCACGCCTGATATGGGATACATATTTGATTAGCTCGGGTACCATGCCTGGTACGGGTTTTGATTCATTTGCATTGATTGTATTCTTTCAATGGTTCCATGAGTGGACTGGGTTGTATTTTTGAATTGTGATTATTGCATATGGTCCATGAGAGGCCGGATGATTGCTAAATTTATGATTGTGTAAGTTGGTCCTTGAGAGGCAGGGTTGTTACACTTAATTGTGGGGTTGGTCCTGGGGTGGACCGAGCATTGCATGTCAACACTAGGTGTTAGTATAGGGATCCTTGGTCAGTCCGAGTAGGATAAAAAGGGTATATGCTATTGTTACTGGCTCATTGTTTAAGTTGGTTGTTGAACCTGTTCCATGTGGTTGATAAGTTTAGAAGGAAGACTGAGAGTCTGGAATTATATTGTTATGGGTCCAATTGTTACTTATTGTTCTTCACATGTTAGGTTTCTGAGAGGGCCGAGATTTACTATTATTTGGCGTATAGTTGGTCCTTGAAGGGCTGGGTTAGTATGCTTAAGTTACAAAGTGGTACTTCTGTGAACTGGGATCGCATTTTATTGGCATAGATGATGTCCTAGGGATCCTTTTCTGGTTTGGGTTATGTAAAAAAGATATATGTTTGTTGTCACTGAGAATTTTCAACATCGGTTAGACTTGTTATGTGCGGTTGATAAGCTAAGGAGGAGACTCGTGGTCTGGTTAAAATATTGGTTGTTGTTACTTGTCGAGTATTGACCTGGATTTCATTGGGGTGGTTTTGTACTAGTAGGTGGCGGTATGACGGGTGCGGTCTATATACTAAGTAGTGGGGTTTACTCCGGGTTGTTGAGTCATAGTGGTTGACTAGGATAAGAGAATGGTAGTCCGCGTATGGGCATAAATGTCGGGTAATGTCAAGGTGACTTGGGAAGTCTAAAGGTCCATGTGACTTGGGAATGTCCTAAGAGTCAGATCCTAGCATCTCATAGTGGTGGAGTTGGCAGCGGAAGGGACTGGCAAGCTTGGGTTGGTATTGGGCTTTGGTAAGGTGAATGTTGAAGGGCTGAAATATTATAATTAATTGCATATTTTCTCTTGATTTTTATATGATGGTATGAAATGGATTCGGGTCGATCGATGATGCCTACCAGTATGTGTGTTTGTACTGATTCTACTCTTGCTATACCTTTTTGGGTATAGTATGATTGCAGGATCGGTGATGTTTCATAGGTACAGGATGGCGACGATTCTCCAGCAGCTTCTACTTTTGTTTCCATGGTGGGAGTTATGTCCTTTTATATTTCTGTTTCACTCCTGTAGTAGCTCTTGTACCTGCTTAGACTAGATCCTAGGGAGGGTGTTGTATTTTAAATAGGGATTTTTTCGCATTCAAGTTTGTAAAAGGATGTTTACTATTTTAAGTTATAAACGTTTTCCTTAGATTAAAAAGACTATTTTCTCATGATTTATATAATTTATGCATTGCCTGATGGACAGGGCGGGTAAAGGATCTCCTATCTAGGTGTTTAGAATAGGTGCCCATACGGCTCGGTAGTTGGGTCATGACAGATGGTATCAAAGCCTAGGTTACCGGTCTCCCAGTACAAGATCAAAATGTCGAATAGAATCATGTAGATTGGTGTGCTGACGTCCACATCTAATCTTTGGGAAGCTATGAAATATTCTAGGAAATATCTCTCTTCTTTCATTCCTTTTGTGCGTTTGTTACTTACTTGTATGGGTTGAGTCCAATTGATATCTCTCGATTTTAATTGATATCTCGACAAGGAAAAAGGGTGTCGTTTGACTCCGATTGAGATGACACAAGCAAGGGAAATTGAAACCGAGAAGGTTATAATTGGTATCTGGACTGAGAAGCTGTGGTAAAGCATGGATAACCGACTAATGGTTATCCATGAGGTGAATAAAAGATAATAGATGTGACTTGATTGTGTTGTGGCTTGAAACTTGAAACTATATATATTGTATTACTTGTATGACTACAGTCGTGTGGGGTGAAATTGCTTGCCTTGTAGTGAATATTTTGGTCAAGGAGAAGTCATAACTTGAATTTGTGTGCTTTGGTTGGTAATAACTTTCTATGTGTACTTGAATTGATCAGTAAAATGGTATTACAATTTGGAAATGGACTTGTCATTGGTAAAAATGATAAGGGAACAAGGCTTATGACTGTAGGGAAACTCCGTTTCAGGACGGTCGAGATTTATTGGGAACCATGGGGAAAAGGGATATTACTGCTTGATAGCAGAAATTGCGGTAAGGAATTTTTGTGGTAACTCGTGATTGTGACTTAAGAAAATTTATTCTGGCTTTAAAATTTGTGATTTGCTTTAGTGATAAATTGCGGTATGCCTTAATTGGAGTGGTTTGCATTACATTCAGGTATAGATTTACCACTGGTATAGATGATAAGGGAACAAAAAATATTTATGGCTGTGGAGAAGCTCCGATTTTGGGAAAGTCAGGATTGGTTAAGAACCATGAAAAGGAAAAAGAGGGACTAGTAGTGTACGATAGAGGGAATGTATTATTATACGCAGTTCTGGTGCATTTTGTAATTGATTTTGTGATAATGTGGTGCTAAATTCTCAATTATTCATAGTTGGGGTTGGTCTTGAGGTTATGTTTATGACCATACCGCGATTTTATATGTTAATGTTGAAGACAGGGAAGGGGAATGAGGGAATTTTGCAGAAAATGGTGAATTTTTTGGGTTGCTACTGTTGGGGGTTGCCATAGCGGTGTGCAAGCCGCTATAGCGGGATGGGCATGGTAGGATCCCTGTCCTATTTTTCTCGATTTTATTTTTTGTTTCTGGGTTATTTTAAATTGCTAGCTGAGCTGCGAGCTATTGCATGAGCTATTTATCGTCCATATTCGATAAAAGGAAGGAGTAGATATAGTAGCTCGAGGTATTGGTAAAATTATGATTGACCATTAGTGAAAATAGTCACCCATGTAGAATTTGGCAAAATGACCCGTAATTAACTGAGTAGTGTTAGACACTGCTTGTGGGCTTATGTTATGAGGGTGATTATTGACTGGTTTATTATTGATGATCCTTAATGATAGGGTCGATTGAGGTAGTGGGGTTATTAAATAGATTCTTTAGCATTGTTGTCTCTCATGTTGACCATGGTAATACCCAGTGTTACTGCTCTTTGAGTGGTGGGGTTGTGCTAGTTATAACCTCGGTTTGGGGGTAAGTGCCCGGGCAGAATTCTCCCTAGGATGAGAGTTGATGAAGATATGGAATTTTGGTGTTGTGTGATTTAGAGATACATGGTGTCTTGAGGCATAGTGTTTATAGGAGTAAGGTGATACTATGAAATGTAAGGGGCATAGTATCCCATAGGAAGCTTCCAGAATGGAGTTCGGGTTAGTAGAACTCTGGGTATAGTGGGAAAGGGGTCGCCATGGTGGGACCTAGTCCCCTTGGCATGGAAAAATTATTTTTGTTCGTTAGTTGAGATTCTTTCGCTTTGGTGTTTCAACGAGGCCCAGATTTCTTGGGAACTCGGGGAGGGGTAATCTAATTAGCCTTGTGCAGCTCGAAAGAAGGAATTCCTTGATAGAGCAGGAGTGAATTAAATTTTGATTGAGTTGGGTACGCCAAGAGTTTTAAAGGTTTTAGTAGCTTGCGAAGGTTATGATTATGCTGTCATGGCAGATCATAAGGTGCAAGAGGCGGGCTCATTCTTTACTTTTTGCCTTAAGGATCATTCGAGGATGAACGATGGGTAAATTAATATCTGTTGTAACAACCTGTTCAGTCATTACTAAAAAAACACCTCGTTATGAGTGAGCTATTCATTCAAAGAGCGGGTTAGAAAAACTTTCGGGTTGGGAAGTTGGAAATTTTAGGGTAGGCTAGTCTTGGATGAATTCTGAGCAAGGTAAGGTCTAGGGAAATCCGGGAAGGGATTGGGTAAAATATCCAAGTTTGAGTTAGATTTTCTATTAGTTAAGACATTAAGGAGTCCATCGGACTTTTTGGAAGTGAATTCATGTGAGTAAAACTCTCGATACCAAAGTTGACGTGAAAGGGTTGGTTCGAAATGTCAAGATTTGAAGTGTGTTGTGAAATGGGCCATT
Organism: Jaltomata sinuosa; assembly: GCA_003996215.1. NCBI lineage: Eukaryota > Viridiplantae > Streptophyta > Magnoliopsida > Solanales > Solanaceae > Jaltomata > Jaltomata sinuosa. Next base: position 91,206 of record QJPP01002802.1, on the reverse strand, counting down.
TTTGGGGATTTTCTGAGGTTCTATTCCATGTCAACTGCTATAGAGGTTGACACTGCGCTACGGCAACAACTGCTACAATGGAGAAATTTCTGCTATAGTGAAAGTCAAAGGAAGTCAACCCACTCTAGCGGGCAGGTTCTGCTATGGAGGTGCCGCTATAGAGGTATTTAGGCCGCTATAGCAGAAGGCCATAACTAGAAAACCCAGAAATGGGCTTATAATTTCATTCTCTCCCCTTCAGCCCTAAAAACATACAAGGGTTACTCTAAAAACACTCCTAGGCTGCTCTAAGGCTTGAGAGCCATGGGGAGGAGGGATTCTGGCTAAAAGGATGTGAAACCACGAATTTAGGCTTGTCAATTATCAGGGAACGCCTTTACAGAGCCAGAAAATGCATCATGCAGTTGCTTGGCGTCCAGGTAGGCTAGGTTCTTTCCATTGAGTAGATTTGACCTGTTTTTATGTCATATTTATGGTATAGACGAAAAGGAGAATTCATGCTTAGGCCTTTGGGCACGAAGTCTGGAGGATTGTTGTGCTTGGATTGGTTTGAAATAGAAAATGGTTGAGTGGGGATAATGTGTTGTCATATTCTGGATTGTTTATGATTATTACGTGTTGTATGATGATAGAATCCAGGGACTAGAGTGCCAGGAAGGTTTGGGGAATCAAAAATGCTTCGGGTAGTTAAATGACTAGTAAAAAAGGAGTCTTTGGAAATGATTTGGTATAAAAGAGTAGACTAACAAAAATGGTCGAATTACCAAGATTAGGGGAGGTCTTCCCCATGTTGTATCTATCTTAGGAGTTGTCCTGAATCAATGTAGCTACCGGCTATGTGTCAAAAGGGGGTGAACGAGAATGTAGTCTTCGTATGAGATTCAAGATTGAGTTATGTACCTGGGGTTGGGGTAGGTGATGGTTATTGTTTTCCTCAATATGCAATATGTGTTCATGTACTATCACTTAGTATTGTGTGAGTTTGCATGCTTAGGTAATGAGATGAAGAATGTCTAATTATCCGGTTATTCGTCTTGTGAAATGAACTTGGTTTGTTGCTTGTTGGTTTACAAGTATGCTTTTATTTATTGTTTGTTGATTGTTGGATTTTTGTGACATTCGGCTGGCTCAGGTACCATGCTTGGTACAAGTTACATATTGGTTAGCTTGGATACCACGCCTGATTCGGTTGGGGTGATTGCTAAATTTGTGATTGTGTAGGTTGGTCCTTGAGAGGCAGGGTTGTTACACTTAATTGTGGGGTTGGTCCTGGGGTGGACCGAGCATTGCATGTCAACACTAGGTGTTAGTATAGGGATCCTTGGTCGGTCCGAGAAGGATAAAAAGGGTATATGCTATTGTTACTGGCTCATTGTTTAAGTTGGTTGTTGAACCTGTTCCATGTGGTTGATAAGTTTAGAAGGAAGACTGAGAGTCTGGAATTATATTGTTATGGGTCCAATTGTTACTTATTGTTCTTCATATGTTAGGTTTCTGAGAGGGCCGAGATTTACTATTATTTGGCGTATAGTTGGTCCTTGAAGGGCTGGGTTAGTGTGCTTAAGTTACAAAGTGGTACTTCTGTGAACTGGGATCGCATTTTATTGGCATAGATGATGTCCTAGGAATCCTTTTCTGGTTCGGGTTATGTAAAAAAGATATATGTTTGTTGTCACTGAGAATTTTCAACGTCGGTTAGACTTGTTATGTGCGGTTGATAAGCTAAGGAGGAGACTCGTGGTATGGTTAAAATGTTGGCTGTTGTTACTTGTCGAGTATTGCCCTGGAGGTCATTGGGGTGGTTTTGTACTAGTAGGTGGCGGTATGACGGGTGCGGTCTATATTACTAAGTAGTGGGGTTTACTCCGGGTTGTTGAGTTATAGTGGTTGACTGGGATAAGGGAATGGTAGTTCGCGTATGGGCATAAATGTCGGGTAATGACAAGGTGACTTAGGAAGTCTAGGTGACAAGGTGACTTGGGAAGTCTAGGTATCAAAGTGACTTGGGAATATCCTAGGAGTCAGAGCCTAGCGTCTCATAGTGGTGGTGTTGGCAGCAGAAAGGACAGGCAGTCTTGGGTTGGTATTGGGTTTTGGTAAGGTGAATGTTGAAGGGCTGAAATATTATAATTAATTGCACATTTTCCCTTGATTTTTATATGATGGTATGGAATGGATTTGGGTCAACCAATGATGCCTACCAGTACGTGTGTCGTACTGATTCTACTCTTGCTATACTTTTTTGGGTATAGTCTGGTTGAAGGGTCGGTGATATTTCATAGGTACAGGATGACGGCTATTCTTCAGTAGCTTCTACTTTTGTTTTCATGGCGGGAGCTGTGTCCTCTTATATTTCTATTTCACTCCTGTAGTAACTCTTGTACCTGCTTAAACTAGATCCTAGGGAGGGTGTTGTATTTTAAAAAGGGGGTTTTATCGCATTCAAGTTTGTAAAAGGATGTTTACTGTTTTAAGTTATAAATGTTTTCCTTAGATTAAAAAGACTAATTTTTCTCATAGTTTATATAATTTCTGCATTGCCTGATGGACAGGGGGAAGGGTTCTCCTATCTAGGTGTTGAGAGTAGGTGCCCGCATGGCCCGGTAGTTAGGTCGTGACATTTACGAGTAATCTATGACATATACAAGTTATAAATCAATAAACGAGCAGAATAACTAACATATAATGCATATATATATATATATATATATACACACTACAGAGTCACTAGAACAAAACTGTACAATATGACGCTAGATAACATCTAGAAAGCCTCTAAAGAGTATAAAATGCTATACTACTAATAACTAGTCGAGACAGGCCCTGATGTACTCAATTAGTGATCTATACATAATCTGGCTCCATATGGAGATGGAGCTCACCATAATACCAGCTGAAGATGGCAAGAGAACCTAACGCATGTGTATGCTCCTCTGTGAACCTGATCCTGCATTTATAAGAAAATACAGCGCTCCAAACATAGAGACGTTAATACGTATATAACATGTACTGGTATGTAAAGTAGAAAGAATAACAAGTAGACAAGTACAAAAGCTAATATGAATCAAATGTCAAAATGAAAGAATTATGAGCAAACACGTAATAGATGTACGATATGAAACTGTAACCTATGCACCAACTTTGTTAGTTCTTCATATAACTTTTAAAGAAGCATTCATTATAATATGGGAAAATTAGGCAGAATGTCAGCCCATCTGTAACGACCAGGTTCGTTGTTACGGCTAGCTTTTCGTGCCAAGTTTCAAGTCAGAAAACTTCTAGATTTGAGAGTTAAAAATTCTGGTCTAGGCTAGTCTCGATCGATTATGGAGCGAGGTATGGTCTAGAGAAATCCGGGTAAGGATTGGGTAACATATCTTATTTTGAGCTAATTTTCTATTTAGCTAAGACATAAAGGAGTCTGGGAGACTTTTTGGGATCGAATTCGGGTAAGTAGAACTCACGGTATCGAGGTTGACGCGAAGGAGTTGTTCCGGAACATCAGGGTATTAAGTGTGTTGTAAAATGGACCCTTTTGAGAGGATTTATGACTTTTGTCCTGTGTCAATCGAAATAGCGGTTCACACACAGCTATGGCGACCTCTGCTATAGCGGAGAAAATATCGCTATGGCAAAAGTCAACATCGGTCAGCCTCCACCATAGCGGTCGACTCTGCTACGGAGGTAACTCTATAGCGGAGCGGACCGCTATAGTGGACCAGTCAGGTTTTAATGCAGAAAACTTCTCCAAAACATTCAGTTCTTATCAAGAACATTTTGGGAGAAGGTCAAGGCGATTTTGGGCAAACCTAATCAGTTTTTCACCATTTTTCATCCTAAAGGTAAGAATTCTACTCCCCAAACTCCGTACTATCTTTCTTACGCTATAGAACTGCTAGGGGTGGACTTGGGAAAATGTTTGGAATGACCTAAGATGATAGAATCCAGAGAAAAAGGAGATTCTAGGGTGTAGAAGTTTTCGGGTGTTGTTAATTTCATTACATTATGATCATGTGACCTTAATTCTCTAAATGTATCCATGAAAAATAGTAAGAATATGTAAATTAAGGGTGGGGAAGATCGAAAAAAGGGCGGAATGATCATGGTTGGCCAGGAGTTGGGATTTTGCATAATTCGAGTAAACTAGTAGGCCATAAGATTGATTTTTGATTATTGTGTGTTGTTTTAGACCAAGAACCGACAAGAACTTTGAGAAACGGGAAAGCTCCGGTTGAGTAGAGCTTGGAAAATTTTGAGGTAGGTGATGGTTATTGATTTCTAATATGCATTATGTGTTTACGTACTATTTCATAGTAGTGTATGAGTTGCATGTTTAGGGAATGAATTTTGAATGTCCAGTTGTTCGGTAATCAGTCTTGTGAAATGAACTTCTTTTGTTTGCTTGTTGGTTTACAAGTATGTTTGTTCATTGATTGTAATTGATTTGGACTTGTTATGACATTCAGTTGGCTCGGGTACCACGCTTGGTACAGGAATTACTAATGGTTGGCTCGGGTACCACGCCTGGTACGAGTATACTAATGGTTGGTTCGGGTACCACGCCTGGTACAAAAATTCATAATGGTTGGCTCGAGTACTATGCCTGGTACGGGTTATTTTTAATTGCATTGTTGTATTCTTTTGATGGTTCCATGAGTTGACCGAGTTGTATTCTTGAATTATGAATTCTGCATATGGTCCTTGAGAGGCCGGATGATTTTATGTAAATGTGAGGTTGGTCTTAGAGTAGACCAGGATTTCATGTCTAACACTTAGGTGATGTTAGGGAGATCCTTAGTGGGTTCGAGTTATGTGAAAAAGGGTATATGTTGTTGTTTTGGGTGTGGTCAATGGTTGTTATTTGATTCATTTGCTAATGAGCTAAGAGAGGGACTTAATATCTGGTTATTTGTTGACTTACTGCATGTTTCCTGTATCTTACTATGTTATGGTTTACTGTTCATATTATGTTTATTAGAGATGGACGATGATCCTACCAATACACTTTTTTCGAGCTTAGACTTTACTTACTTTGGGGTTGCATCCCCGTATTTTTAGACAGTTTTGGTAGAATGTTTTGGTACGATGACTTTCAGGTTTTAGGAAAAATATTTTCGCAGTTTTATGATATAGTGTTTGAGATTTTATTACTAGTTTATTTTATGCATAATTTTTAAGCTGTTAGAATGGTTAAGTGTTGGGTCGGTATTGGTCCGCTCACCTAGGGGTATTGGGTGAGTGCCACTCACGGCGGTCTAGGTCGTGACACCACAAACTTATTTACACTCAAAATAGCCCACTTTAATTTTTTTTACCTATTTATTACATTAATTGGCCATTTGACCATATTAATTTCCAAGCTTGCTGCTTTTCTTCTTCTTTTCTTTTTTTCTCTTCTTCTCTTCCATTAATGGTTTCTTCTCCAAATTAAACCTACTTCTTCATCCTCTTCCTCCTTCTTTTTCTTCTTCTTCTTCTTCCTCCATTATATTTTCTGAGGAGATCTGAAAAAGATAATAGGAAGAAAAAAAATTGTGATTGGAAAATTCTAATGGAGCTTCATCATTAATGAAAAAACCTGATGGAGCTTCCTCATTACTGATCAAAGTTGAAGATTGTTGGTGTTCACCAGAGTTATGACATAATACTATTGTTAGAGCTCTAGTTTATTGATTTCAACGAAGCATCGATGTGGCTCTGTCCGTCTGGGTCTCATCGTGGTCACTGGTTGCTCTTCGGTTCATTGAGAGCTTTACCTGACCCATTTCAGCTTCGAGGTTTTCATCAACAATAAGCTAATTGACAGTTATAAAAAATCTGAAATATTAAAATATGCCAAGAAGGTGTTTGATAAATTGCATAAGAGAAACACCTTCATTTGGAATTTCATGATAAATGCATATACAACATCAGGATTGATTTTTGAGGTTGAGAAACTATTTTACTTAATGCCTGACCTTGAACAATGTTCATGAAATTTGATAATTTTAAGCTTTGCTCAATGTGAAGTGTTGGCCGCTTCTTTCATCTAACTTTAACCATTCTTAAATTGTTTTAATAAATCTATTCTAGGATTGCCAGATAGCAAAATAATTGCGTCTGTGCCTTGAAATCTATGATTTTCTTTTTTAATGTTAATACCTTGAAATCCATGTTAATATGTTCAACTGGATAATTGTCATCTATTTTTCCAGAAAAGGAAGAACGGTTGTTCTTTGTTTTCCCGGAGCTTGACCGGAAAAAAAAGGAAAATGGGAAAAGTGGTGATCCGTAGAGAAAAACTTTTTTTTTCTTTTGTGCTAGTGTATTTTAAAAAAAATAGATATCGATACATTATATAATTATTTATACAATATTGATACACTTTTAAATATCATTTACACAATATTGATACATATTTATACACCATTTGTACAATATCAATACATATTTAATATCATTTATACAATATCCGTACATGTTTATACACCATTTATACAATATTGATACATGTTTATACATTATTTATACAATATTGATACATTACATAAATTTATACAATATCGATACATTACATATACATGCGACTACTATTTTTATAATTTTTTTGTGGCTAGTTTATTTTTGGGCTGCTTTTTTTAATTAAAAAAACTTGGCTATATTTATTGTAAACTAATTACTTTATTTTACATATTTGAAATTATCCCTTATAATATAGCCTCTATGGCTTGCCTAGGTGACATACTTACACTATATTTAATACAAATGATAATGTGATGGCCTACCAAAGGCGATTCAGGTTCACAGGGGAGCAGACACCCGCGTTAGGTTCTCTTGCCATCTTCAGCTGGTATTTTGATGAGCTTCATCTCTATTTGGAGCCAAATTATGTATAGATCTCTAGTTGGGTACATCAGAGCCTGTCCCGACTAGTTATTAGTAGTATAGCATTTTATACTCTTTAGAGGCTTCCCAGTTATTATCTAGCATCATATTGTACAGTTTTGTTCCAGTGACTCTGTAGTGTGTATATATATATATATAGGGAAAATGGTTCAAAACATACCCAAACTTTGACAAAGTTTGCTGTAACCCCCATGGACTATTTAGTAGTATATTTTTGTGATCATTATTTGGTTAGCTGGATCATTAACTCAGTCAATCCAAAGAGGGTGCTTCGCACGCACTATTTATTATCTTAATTAATTTATTTTAACTCTTTCTTTCTGCAATTTTTGCAAAAATAGTAAATTAGAGGCTATTTCTGCAAAATATGGTTATTACTGCAAATCTGAAAATTTTGTGACCTCTAGCTTGTTCGTACAGTTATGACTGTAAAATTCATTAGTATCATTGTAGATCTTAAGAACTATATGGTTTAATGACAATTTAAGGACATAATTAAATCCACCATTGTTGACCGATAAACCTTCAATTTGAGTTTTAATTTTAGACCTCTATTGTTGATTTCTCCGAGTTAAAATCTGAGCAAATATGATATTAGTTGCTAATTGATACGTGTTTGAAGGTTGATTTTGATCGATAAAATCCAAAGAAAAATCAGAAACACCATTAAAGCTTCTTTGAAGTTCAAGTTTTAGATTTTTGAGTTGTCGCAAATGAGCTCCATTTTAAGTGTATGATATATAAAAAGAATCAAAACGTTGAGACGAGATCATATCTAAAATTTGAGATGATTCGGACATGTTTTTAGGTGATTTTTCATCATTTTGTAGCAGCACATGTATGCAGATGATGAAGGTAGAACACATGTACATGCTCAATGTGCGTGTATTCACTTAGTGATTTAACTAAGTAAATAAAGGTCACAAAAATACACTACTAAATAGTCCAGGGGTGTCATAGGATCCCTGCAAAGTTTGGGTGTGTTACAACAAATTTCGCCAAAGTTTGGATATGTTTTGAACCATTTTCCATATATATATATATATATATATATATATATATATATATATATGCATAATATGTTAGTTATTCTACTCGTTTATTGGTTTATAACTTCATATATGTCATAGATTACTCGTAAAACAGGTGGACATACGGTTCTTGTCTGCCCCTCCAATTTGGGGCATGCCAACATCAATGTCAAGTAGTTGAGATATCACTACATACAAGGTCGAACATGAGTTTTGATTTTTCAAAATTTGGTTGACACTTTATCACCCTCAAGCTCTCCCACAGGCATTGTGTCATCAGTTCCCAAATAGGAGTATTCTCCATGCTTTGAACATTGATATTCGTTCAACCTAATATCAAGTAACCTCAAAAACTCTTTACAAAATATGACGCTCAAGTAAATTATATATATTTTGATCAAACTCATGTATTGCTCTCCTCCTGACAGGATGAACTTCCTGGAAGTTGATACCACCATCTGGAAAAGGGTGATAGAAAAGCTGTTAAAATTACGCCGACGAGAAGCTCTTATTCCTATGTCTCTATTGTAATCATTTTGCTTTGCTAAAAACTTGTTGTTAATGTCTTTATGATTTTGTACATCTGAATATGTTGTAGTGTTATTTTTAATCTGATTCCCTCTCCTTTCGAGTTTTAAATATAAGGTTTGTGATTTGCTATTTATCCATGCTAATTAAAGCTTTTTCAAGTGTTGGTAACTTCTGTGAATTATGAAATTGAATAGCACCTCAAAAACTAGATTAGTGAAAAAATCTGTCACTTTGTTCCTTTACCTCAACACATGCCTTATCTAATGCTCTCCTATTTCTTAAATGAAAATAAAGGATTTCCTTATCCTAAGGCTGTCACTAAAGGAATTTGGTAACTAATGCCGTTAGAGAGGCTGAGGTTGTCCTTAACTAATGCCGTTAAGGTTGTCCCCTCCGACAACCAATGAAAAGAGAGTCAATTTAGACCATAATATACCCAGAGAAAAGTATCCATCTCTAGCCCTCAGATTATTTATCATGTGCACTTCATTACTAATACCCCAAGGGATATCACACTTTCTTTCAATAATTCTTTATAAATAGAGAGTGTGTCTCTAAAATCAAGGAAAAGAGGTTATGATTACAACAATATTCAATCCCTTTCCTGATAGCCTTTGCCTCAACACAAATATTAGAGGTGCAGGGATCATATTAGCGCTTGCATATATAAATACTTCATCTTCATCTATTATGCAAAAGGTTGTTGAACTTGGGCAATTAAAGCTCCATCTGTGTTATACTTGTACCAACCTGATGGAGGCTTGGCCCAAGTAACCTGCACACTTCTAATCCTTGACCTATAATCTTTAAAAAAATTAATCATATGAGACTAGTTGAAAGGTATGTTATCTAGCTAGGGATTTTTAGTCTTAGCCAATATGTTAAGATTCTAACTTATTTCATAGATCACCCTCCCTTTTGTCTTTAATCCTATATGTATCACAATATTCCTCCATTTCCAATTTTTCCAGAGAATGATGGCAGGTGCTTCCTGATATAGAGGTTTAAGTTTAGGCAAACAATTCATTTCTCATCATTGAGCAATGGCTTGGTTGACCTGTTAAAATATGGTGTAATGTTTTTTCTTGTTGAGGTGTCACGATCCAAGCTGCCATGAGTGGCACCCACCTGAAACCCCTGGATGAGCGAACCCATTATCACCCAACACTTAGTAAATCTAACAACTCAAAATCAAGTGCACTAAAATAAACTATCATTCAAATCTAAACCAAAGATAAAGCTAACAATATCTTACAGAAATACCCGTAGAACTGAAAGTCATCGTACCAAAATATTTACCAATGTCTAGAAATAGGGATGCAACCCCAAAAATAAGAGCTAAAGTCTGAAACAGATGGACTATAAGTAGACTGGATGAAAATAAGGTAGTTCAGAAGAAGCATCTCACCCATGAAATCTAAAATCATCGGGACTACAAATGAGGTTGTGTATCATCCACTGGAAGATATCCTGTACTCACGAAGACAGGGCCAATGTAGGATCATCGGCCAGCTCCAACAAACTGTAATGACCCTCCAGGTCATTTTCTATTTTTCATGCTTTTTTCTACATTTCAAACTTTTCCTCAGTGGCTACAGTTCATTTATGACTTGCCGGGACTAACGATTCGGTGCCCGAGCCATTTATTAGGTCATTATGACTATTTCCCTGTTTTAGAACTTGAACCCAGAAAATCTTTGACTTTGGTCAACATTCTTGGTAAACATGCTCAGAATCGAATTCTGATAGTTTCGTTGGCTCCGGAACAGGGATTTTGGTCTAGTGGGACCATTGGTCTGGGTCAGAGTGTTGTCGGTTTGGTTTTGTGCTACTTTTTGTGTTTTCAAGTCAGTTTGGCTGGTAGGGTTGACTTTGGTCAATATTTAGAGAAGACGGCCTCGGATGGAAATTCCGTCAGCATAGTTAGCTCCGGAATGTTGACTTTGGTCTAGGGAGACCTTTGGTTTGGGTATCGGGGATTCCAAACTTATTTTTGGGTTTTGAGTTCCGAGTTAGTTTTGGGTGCGGGGTCCATTTTTCATTAAAACGATCTCCATTGAGAGTTTTGTTGATTCCATTGAGTCTGAAATACCATTTTTGGTAGAGTAGCATGGTTGGTTTATATTCACGGGGTTTCGAATAAATCTCGAGGTTCTATCAGAAGACTTATGGCCTTGGTGAAATAGCTGGTTGCTGCAATATTGTTGCAGACCATTTTGGTTTTCGCAATCATGGAGCTTCCATCGCATTCACAATGGTCTAGTTTCTGGACCATAGCGATTGCAAAGTTTGCTCATCGCGTTCATGATGAAGCTGGCTGGGACCCGACTCAACCTTCCTCTTCGCGAACGTGGACTGGACCATTGCGATCGTGATGGTTGGGCCAGCTGTTCTCCGCGAACGCGGGGGTCCTGTCGCGATCGTGATGAAGGACCCCTGGCAGCTATTTAAACTTCAATTTCGTTTTCTCTTTCATTATTCTGAGAACTCCATTTTTGAAGCTCCCAAGCTCCTATTTTCCAGCTTCCTGCTTCAGTGTCCTTCATCCGGTAAGTTTCCTCGTCACCCCTCTCCTCCTTCCATGTAAATTCTCGTAATTCTCCCGCTAAACTCCCTTGTTGATCAAATCTTAAGGTTGGGGTGATCCTTGTAGAAATCTGATTCTTGGGGCTGCATGCTCGTAAATTCGTATAACTCACCTCCGTGACATATTTCTCTTGTCGAGGTAGGTTCCCGCCTTTAATTTTGAGTTTTTCCCATTTTAATCCCTAGAATTAGTATCACTTCACGGCAATTTTGGGCCCCGAGATGAGCTCCATTCGCGCCCAAACTTTGGGCATGGGTTTCTTAACCCACCACGAGCATCATTGTGAAGTTTGTTTTCTGTCTCGTTGTGTGGTCCCCGAGGGTCATTTTGGCGACCCGATTTCTGGCTCGATTTTTTCGTATAAAAATATGGGTATTGTTCTTCTTGTCTTGACACCGAGACTATGTTCTTGATAGCATGGCAGCTTTCTGAGGCTGCTCGAAAGGGAAAGGCACAAGAGTGATGGTTCGTGCTTGCAGGTCGGCCCTAAGGTAGGTTACAGTTTACCTTCTAGAATGAGTTTAGTTAGATTATATATATTTATGAGTTACTGGAATGTTAGGTTGGATATTAGGTAGAATTTAGGCTTAAATCATGTTATCACTTTAATTGGCCATTTCGGGTTATTACTCTAGAACTGTATGCTATCCTTAGCCTAGGAACTTGCTTTATCTGTTTGACAAGTATAGAATCCTTAGTATGCTTTTAGGAGATTTTAGAGGTAAAATAGAGATTCCCGGTGGTTTGCGCTTTTACTTTTCATTCTACCTGCTTTATTCTATCGTTGTGTGTAACTGTGGGCCCGAGGCCATGTATTGGATTTGGACAGGATTCCAGGTTAGTTCTGTTGGTTTGGAGGGTATTTCTGTGTTGTTCTACCTGTTGGTGTGTGTGGTTCTTCTCTGTTTATGGATATTTTCTACTCACATTTCATGACATATCATTGGTACAACATGGAAGTATTTTTCAAGGATTTTAGTTTGAAATGAGGCTTTACTATGATTGTGTTGATTTTTGGACTTAAACAAATTACTTTGGGTATTACTTTGGATTTTGGAAGGGAAAATAGGATAAATACTATTTTATGCATATATTTATAGTCCAATGCGATATTCCGGACCTCCGATGCGTTATTTCGGGTATTTTATTTTAATTTATATATATATATATGCATAGCCCGATGCTTTATTTCGAGTATTTTGCTTTCACATATCTATACGCATAGTTCGATACGGTATTTCGAGAGCCCAATGCGGTATTCTGGGTTTATATTATGTTGCATTCACGCATGTATCATCGTGCATCGCATTACATTTGTCTTGGCATGTGGATTGTCTCTGGATTTGGCTTGATCTTGTTTGTTCTTCACTTTATTGGATTATTGATGTATGCTCGCCTTTATAACTAGATTTAGGTGGATCCCTGTAATTTTAGCTACTTTCATGTATCTCTTATTTATATATTATCTTTTTGCGCTCGGTCTGCCTATGATGCCTACTGAGTACTCTTTGCCTTGGTAGTCATACTACACTCTGCATCTTTTTTTGATGCAACACCTAGTACGAGCCATCCTCACTGATCTTCTGTCGTTCGAGGCCTGCTGTTATTCGGATCGCGGTGAGCTCCCGGTGCTTTTGGAGACTTTACATGCTTTCCATCTTGTACATCCTGTCTATATTTTGTATTTTGGATAGACAACATCTGTTGTATAGCTACTCCTTACTTTGGTCGCTCTTGTGCTAGTGACACCAGGTCCGGGTTGGTTCTCGTGTTGTTTTGTCTATTTGGTCAATTTAGGGCCATCTTTTGTATATTTGTATGTTGGTGTATATATATGCTATTGGCCCTATCTTTACATTATACCTTCTGCATTTCCTTAGTTTAATTATTATTACTGTCTTTTGTAATAGTTGGGTTTTGGCTTGTCTACTAGTGGGTTATGTAGAAGCCATCATGGCCTGGTTTTGGGTCATGACAGAGTGGTATCAGAGCACTAAGTTCACCAATCTCGCCTGTACAAGAGCAAAGTGTCTAGTAGAGTCTCGCGGATCGGTATGATGACGTCCGTATCCAATCTACGAGAGGATATAGGACATACCTAGAATATATGTTGTCTTGTTTGATTCCTTGTCATGCGCTCTTGACTTGACCAACTTCTAAATACCTTTGTTTCACTCTTTCTCAGATGGTTTGGACGAGATCTGCAGCGGGTGAGGATGAGGTCCCTGTGCCTGCAGTTAGAGCCCTAGTTAGGGGACGAGGTAGAGCTCAACCCAAAGGTTGAGGTAAGGCACGGGCTGCAGCGTCAGCTCAGGCCCGGGCTAGACTACCGTCACCAGAGCCTGAGGTTAGGGTGGATAAGGTTTAGTATGAGCCAGATCACGTGGGACCAGCCTAGTATCCGACAGGGTTTGTGGCTACTCCAGTATTACAGGACACCTTGGTTCGATTATTAGGGTTCCTCGAGGGTATGACTCCACCAGTAGCTTCGCCGAGCACTCTGATTGGTTCTCAGGTTTGAGGTGAGGCTCAGACTTCAGCTCAAGAGGAAACACAGTCTTTAGGAGCATAGCCTCCTGCTGCGGCTCCTAGATTTGAGGTATTACCGATCCCTGTAGTTGCTCCCCCTCTTCCAGCCATGCCGGTTATGTCTTCTGAGGAGCAGAAGATGCTTGGTAGGTTCTTGAGATTGGGTCCTCCGAGGTTTTCAGATGCTTTTAGGGAGTATGCGCATGAGTTTTTGACTAGCTACCAGGAGAGGTTACATAAGTTGGGGTTAGTTGAGTCACATGGGGAAGATTACACCACATTTCAGCTGGATGGCCCAGCGAAGTAGTGGTGGAGGTCATATATTGCTTGCAGACCAGTCGGGGCACCTCCACTTACTTGGGATCAGTTTTCCGCAGTTTTTCTAGAGAAGTATGTACCGCGTAGCATGAGGAAGCATCTGATGGATCAGTTTGCTGGGTTGGAGTAGGGCTACATGACTGTGTCTAAGTACGAGGTTCGGTTCCATCAGTTTTCCAGACATGCCACTATGATTCTACCCACCGAGCACGAGAAAGTATGCCAGTTTGTTCAAGGTTTGACTTTGTATCTCCGCTTGGCCACAGAGGGTATGGTAGCTTCGAGTCAGTCTTTTCTGGAGATAGTTGATCATGCTTTTTCTATTGAGGGTGTACTTCACGAAGCTCAAGGGGGCAGCGATAAAAGGCCCTGCCACCAGGGCAGTTTCAGCTGTTCACAGGGCCATGGTAGGGGCTACTATAGTAGAGGTCAGCACCAGTAGCATTTCCAGCCGAGCCAGCCTGTTTAGGCGGCATTACAAACTGCTGAGGGTCAGAGTAGCCAGAGTATCGTTCCTGCACCACGAGGTGGTCATTCAGGGTCTACAGGTCATGGTGGTCATTCTGATTTGGCCGGGTCTTCACAATGGAGTACATGGGGTCAGGGTTATTATAAGTGTGGTGAGATAGGCCACTTTGCTAGAGAGTGTCCAATGACACAACACCCTAGGCGAAAGGATCAGTTGGTTCAGGCCCCCAGGGCTCCAGCGCCACCAGCTAGAGGTAGTTCACAGGATAGTAGGGGTGGTTCCCAGGGTACTAGAGACGGTCCTCAGTCCGATAGGTCAGGTGGTCGTGGTAGTCGGGGCCACATGTATGCAGTTCTGGGCTGGACAGAGGTTGAGGCTTCAGATGCTGTGATCACAGATACGATCTCCATTTATCGTCAGTCTGCTTCTACTTTGTTTGATCCGGGGCCTACATTCTCATATGTATTTTCTTATTATGAAACTCATCTGGAGTCTTCTTGTGAGTCCTTTCCTGCGCCTTTGCGTGTATCTACCCTAGTAGGTAATTCTTTAGTAGTGGATCAGGTGTATCGGTCTAGTATGGTGACTATCTTGGGGTATGACATGTGGGTAGACTTGGTAGTTCTTGATATGGTTGATTTTGATGTGATATTAGGCATGGATTGGTTGTCACCTTATCATGCGGTATTGGATTGCTCTGCCAAGACAGTTACTCTTCGGATGCCTGGTATCCCTCCTATCGTATGGAAGGGAGCCGATAGCCGAGGGGATTTATATCTTTTTTGATCACCTAGCGGTTGGTTGGGAGGGGGTGCTTAACTTATCTTGCCAACGTCCGTGATACTAGTGCCACTATACCTCCTCTTGAGTCTGTTCCCATGGTTTGCGAGTATTCGGATGTGTTTCCTTCAAATCTTCTAAATCTTCCTCCTGATCATGACATTGATTTTGGTATTGATTTTGAGATGAGCACCAAGCCCATTTGTATTCCGCCATATCAGATGGCACCTACTGAGTTGAGGGAGCTTAAGGATCAGCTCCAGGATCTGCTGAGTAGAGGGTTCATCCGGCCTAGTGTATCTCCATGAGGTGCTCCTGTTCTGTTTGTGAAGAAGAAGGATGGGTCTATACGTATGTGTATTGACTACATGCATTTGAATAAGGTGACAGTTAAGAACAGATATCCGATGTCGCATATTGATGATTTGTTGACCAGCTAAAGGGTGCGGTAGTGTTCTCTAAGATAGATTTGAGGTCCGGTTATCACCAGTTGAGGATTAGGGCTGAGGACATCCCAGAGACTGCATTTAGGACTCGATACGACCATTATGAGTTCTTAGTCATGTTCTTTGGGTTGACTAATGCCCCAACAACATTTATGGAGTTGATGAACCGTGCGTTCAGTGTTTACCTGGACTCGTTTGTGATTGTATTCATCGATAACATTCTGATTTATTCGAGGAGTAGGGAGGAGCATGAGAAGCATGAGCAACATCTTAGAGTTGTACTTCAGACCTTGCGAGACCACCAGTTGTATGCCAAATTCACTAAGTGTGAGTTTTGGCTTGAGTCAGTGGCATTCTTGGGGCACGTGGTGTCCAAGGATGGGATTATAGTAAGATTCGACGAAGATTGAAACAGTTCATGACTAGGTTCGGCCTAATTCTCCTATCGAGGTTTGCAGTTTAATCGAGTTGGTAAGTTATTACAGATGGTTTGTGGAGGGATTTTCTTCGATAGCAGCTTCATTGACTAGATTAACTAAGAAGAATGTTCCCTTCCAGTGGTCAGATGAGTGTGAGGCGAGCTTTCTGAAGCTCAAGGCCTTGTTGACTTTAGCTCCGATTCTTACTCTTCCAGTCGAGGGTCAGGGTTTTACCGTGTATTGTGATGCGTCAGGTATTGGTTTGGGTTGTATGTTGATGCAGCAGGGTCGGGTTATTGCATATGCTTCTAGATAGTTAAAGGTTCACGAGAGAAACTACCTCACACATGAGTTGGATTTAGCAGCGGTAGTCTTCACGTTGAAGATATAGAGGCATTATCTCGATGGCGTGCATTGTGAGATCTTTACTGACCATCATAGTCTTCAGTATATTTTCAGCCAGAAGGATCCAAATTTGAGGCAACATAGGTGGTTGGAGTTACTGAAGGACTATGAAATTTCTATTCTCTATCATCCGAGCAAGGCAAATGTGGTGGCAGATGCCTTGAGTCGGAAGGTGGTGAGTATGGGTAGCTTGGCTTTCTTAGCTATGGAGGATCGACCTTTATCTTGGGAATTCTAGTCCTTGGCTAACAAGTTGGTTAGACTTGACATTTCTGAGCCAGGCTGTATTCTTACTTGTGTTGAGGCTAGATCTTCCTTGTTAGAGCAGATTCGGGCACAACAGTTTGATGATGTGAGATTGAGTATCATTCGTGACAAGGTGTTGAGTGGTGAGGCTAGGAAGGTGACTTTGGATTCAGAGGGTACTCTAAGGATTGAGGGTCGCATCTGTGTTCCTAGAGTTGGTGACTTGGTCAGATTGATACTGGAGGAGGCTCATTATTCTAGATATTCCATTCATCTCGGGGCAGCTAAGATGTATCGTGACTTGAGGTAGCACTACTGGTGGTATGGGATGAAGAGAGATATTTCGTCTTTCGTATCCAGGTGCTTAAACTATCAGCAGGTGAAGTTTGAGCACCAGAGGCCAGGTGGTTTGTCACAGAGGCTACCCATTCTGGAGTGAAAATGGGAGCATATATCTATGGACTTTGTAGTTGGTTTGCCATGCAATTTGTGGAGATTTATGCTATTTGGGTTATTATGGATAGGTTGACAAAGTCTACTCACTTTCTGTCGGTTCAGACTTCCTACAGTTCCGAGAGGTTGGCTCAGATCTATGTTCGAGAGATTGTTCATTTGCATGGTGTGCCAGTTTCTATCATCTCTGACTGAGGTACTCAGTTTACTTTGCACTTCTGGCGGTCTATTAAGAGAGAGTTGGGTATTAGAGTGGAGCTTAGCACCGCTTTTCATCCACAGACAGATGGTCAGTCAGAGCGTATTATTCAGGTTCTGAAGGATATATGACGAGCCTGTGTTATTAATTTTGGGGGTCAGTGGGACCAGTGTTTAGCCTTGGCAGAGTTTGCATATAATAATAGTTACCATTCCAGCATTCAGATGGCTCTGTTCGAGGCTTTGTATGGTAGGCGGTGTAGATCTCCAGTGGGTTGGTTCGATGCTTTTGAGGTTAGGCCGTGGGGTACTGACTTGCTTCGTGATTCTATGGATAGAGTTTGGGTTATTTAGGAGAGACTTCGCACTGCCCAGAGTAGGCAGAAGAGTTATGCTGATCGGAGAGTTCGAGATCTAGAGTTTATGGTGGGTGACAGTGTGTTCCTTCCGGTATCTCCCATGACGGGCGTGATGAGGTTCGGGAGGAAGGGTAAGCTCAATCTGAGGTTCATTGGGTCATTCGAGATCCTTCGTCATATTGGAGAGGTTGCTTATGAGTTAGCCTTGCTTCCTACTCTTTCTAGTGTGCATCCTGTGTTTCATGTCTCTATGCTGCGGTGGTATATTCCGGATGAGTCTCATGTGCTTCAGTTGGAGTCGGTTCAGTTGTATGATTCCTTAGCCTTTGAGGAGGATCCTATTGCTATTTTGGAAAGGCAGGTTAGGAAGTTGAGGTCCAAAGAGATTACATCAGTTAAGGTTTAGTGGTGGCATCGTCCTATCGAGGAGGCTACTTTGGAGGTCGAGACCAACATGCTGACCCGTTATCCTCGTCTTTTCGAGTCTTCAGGTACTATCCTTTTTCTAACTTTCAAGGACGAAAGTTCTTTTAGTAGTGGATGTTGTAATGACCCTCCAGGTCATTTTTCATTTTCCCTACTTTTTTCTGCATTTTAGCTTTCCCTCAGCCGCTACAGTTCATTTATGACTTACCGGGATTGAAAGTTCGATGCCCGGGCCGTTCGTTAGGTTGTTATGACCATTTCCCTATTTTAGAACTTGAACTCAGAAAATCTTTTACTTCGTTCAACTTTCTTGGTAAACATGCTCAGAATCGAATTTTGACAGTTTCGTTGGCTCCAAAATGGGGATTTTGGTCTAGTGGAACCATTAGTCGGGGTCTGAGTGCTTTCAGTTTGGTTTTGTGCTGCTTTGTGTGTTTTTAAGTCAGTTTGACTGGTAGGGTTGACTTTGGTCAACATTCAGAGAAGACGGCCTGAAAGTTCGTCAGCACCGTTAGCTCTGGAATGTCAACTTTAGGCTAGGGTGACCTTTGGTTTGGGTCCTGGGGTTTCCGGACTTGTTTTGGGGTTTTGAGTTCCGAGTTGATTTTGGGTGTGGGGCCCACTTTTTGTTAAAACAATCTCCGTTGGGAGTTTCGTGATTCCATTGAGTTTGGAATGCCGTTTCTGGTAGGGTAGCATGGTTGGTTTGTGTTCGCGGGGTTTCGGATGAATCTCGAGGATCCGTCAGAAGACTTTTGGCCTTGGTGAAATAGCTGGTTGCTGCAATGTTGTTGCAGACCATTTTGGTCTTCGCGATCGCGGAGCTTCCATCGCGATCGTAAAGGTTGCTCATCGCGTTCGCGATGAAGCCGGCTAGTACTCGGCTCAGCCTTCCTCTTCGCGAACGTGGCCTAGACTATCATGATCGCGATGGTTGGGCCAGTTGTTCACCGCGAACGCGGGGGTCCTGTCGCGATCGCGATGAAGGACCCATGTCAGCTATTTAAACTTCAACTTCATTTTCTCTTTCATTATTCTGAGAACTTCATTGTTGAAGCTCCCAAGCTCCTATTTTCCAGCTTCTTGCTTCAGCGTCCTTCATCCGGTAAGTTCCCTCGTCACTCTTCTCCTCCTTCCGTGTAAATTCACATAATTCTCCCGCTAAACTCCCCTGTTGATCAATTCTTAAGGTTGGGGTAATCCTTGTAGAAATCTGATTCTTGGGCCTGCATGCTCGTAAATTCATACAACTTACCTCCTTGACGTATTTCTCTTGTAGAGGTAGGTTCCCGCCTTTAATTCTGAGTTTTTCCCATTTTAATCCCTCAAATTAGTAGCACTTTAGGGCTGTTTTGGGCCTCGAAACGAGCTCCATTCGCGCCCAAACTTTAGGCATGGGTTTCTTAACCCACCACGAGCATAATTGTGAAGTTTGTTATCTATCTCATTGCGTGGGCACCAAGGGTCATTTTGCCGACCTGATTTTCAGCCCAATTTTTCCGTATAGCAATATGGGTGTTGTTCTTCTCATCTTGACATCTAGACTGTGTTCTTGGTAGCGTGTCAACTTTCTGAGGTTGCTCGAAAAGGGAAGGCACATGAGTGATGGTTCGTGCTTGCAATTCGGCCCCGAGGTAGGTTAAGGCTTACCTTCTAGATTGAGTTTAGTTAGATTATATATATTTATGAGTTACTGGAATGTTAGGTTGGATATTAGGTAGAATTTAGGCTTAAATTCTATTATCACTTTAATTGACCATTTCGGGTTTTTAGTCTAGAACTGTATGCTATCCTTAGCCTAGGAGATTGCTTTATCTGTTTGACAAGTATAAAATCCTTAGTATGCTTTTAAGAGGCTTTAGAGGTGGAATAGAGATTTATGGTGGTTTTTGCTTTTACTTTCTGTTTTACCCGCTTTATTTTATCATTGTGTGTAACTGTGGGCCCGAGGCCTTGGAATTGGATGGGATTCCAGGTCAGTTCTTTTGGTTTGAAGGGTATTTCTGCCCTGTTCTGCCTGTTGGTGTGTGTGGTTCTTCTCTGTTTGTTGATATTTCCTACTCACATTTCATGACATATCATTGGTACAACATGGAAGTATTTTTCAAGGATTTTGGTTTGAAATGAGACTTTACTATGATTGTGGTGATTTTTGGACTTAAACAAATTACTTTGGGTATTACTTCAGATTTTTGAAGGAAAATGGGAAAAATACTATTTATAGTCCGAAGCGGTATTCCGGATCCCTGATGCGTTATTCTGCGTATTTGACTTTCATTTATATATATATGCATAGCCCGATGCGTTATTCCATGTAATTTGCTTTTATATATCTATATGCATATTTCAATGCGGTATTTCGGGCACCCAATGCAGTATTCCGGGTTTATATTATATTGCATTCACGCATGCATCATCGTGTATTGCATTACATTTGTCTTGGCATGTGGATTGTCTTTGGATTTGGCTTGATCTTGTTTGTTCTTCACCTTATTAGATTATTGATGTATGCTCGGCTTTATAACTAGATTTAGGTGGGTCCCTGTAATTTTTTCTATTTTCTTGTATCTCTTATTTATATATTATCTTTCTGCGCTCGGTTGGCCCATGATGCCTACTGAGTACCCGTTACCTTGGTACTCATACTACATTCTGCATTTTTTTCTGATGCAACACCTAGTACGAGTCACCCTCGCTAATCTTCTATCGTTCGAGGTGCGCTGCTGTTCGGATCGTGGTGAGCTCCCGGCGCTTTTGGACACTTTACATGCTTTCCATCTTGTACATCCTGTCTATATTTTGTATTTTAGATAGACAACATCTGTTGTATAGCTACTCCTTACTTTGGTCGCTCTTGTACTAGTGACACCAGGTCCGGGTTGATTCTCGTGTTGTTTTATCTATTTGGTCACTTTAGGGCCATCTTTTGAATAGTTGTACGTTGGTATGTATATATGCTATTGGCCCTGTCTTTTCATTATACCTTTCGCATTTTCTTAGTTTAATTATTATTACTGTCTTTCATAATCGTTGGGTTTTGGCCCGGGTACCACGCCTGGTACGGGTATAATGCATGGTTGGCACGGGTACCACGCCCGGGTATAACATTCGGTTGGCACAGGTACCACGCCTGGTACGGGCTTACTTTCTTGCATCTTGCACTGTTTCATGGTTTATTGTATTGCATTGGTTGATATTGGTTCCGTGAGTGGACCGGGTTATTATTGGAAAGTGCTATTTTCTTATGGTCCTTGAGTGGCCGGGAACTATTGTTTAACTGTTGAATTGGTTTTGGTTTAGGCAAGGTAATCACTTCTTGTGGTAGTTTTCTAGAGGGGATTCCAGGGTAGGTCCGGGCTAGACGGTAAGGTGGGGTTATGGTTGTTCTTGTTGGTGGATTAGAACTGTAAGGGATGGATTCATGCTGTAACAATGCTAGGTAGAGACCTGTAGTCTAGAGATGCCTTTGATATTGTTTCATGCTTGCCATATTATTTGCTGGATTTTCGTGTAAGATTTATATATTGTTCTTGATTACTGGCTGATGATCCTACCAGTACACAGTGGTGGTGTACTGATACTGCACTTGTCTTTCTTTTGGTGAGTACAGGAAATCTTCCAGCGGCTGAGACGAGACCTCAGATTTAGCACCGGCGACTCCGATCATCAAGGGTGAGTTAATGATTCGAGCTACCTTGGGATTATCTCTTGAGTTTCAGTCCATTTGTTCGGACTTGAAACTGTTCTTTAATTTTTGTTTGGGGTTGCATCCATGTACTCTAGTTTTGGTATTGGCATTTGGTACAATGACTTTCAGTTCCTAGGTGGAAATTTCTGCAGTTATATTATAATGATTAGTTTGAATAGTTGATTATATTTTGATTGCTAGTTTACATTTACGCTTGCTGGTTTTAGGCTGTTAGTCTAGGCAAGGGTAGAACTCTATTGGTTCACTCATCTGGGGGTTGGGTGGGTGCTACTCATGACGGGTTGGATCGTGACAAAGGTGGTATTAGAGCCTAGGTTCATTGATATCGTTGTACCAAACAGGTCTAGTAGAGTCTTGCAGAATGGTGCGGAGACGTCCGTACTTTTTTTCGAGAGGCTATGGGGCTTTAGGAAAAACTATCTCTTCCTACTTTTCTTTCATGCTATAACTCGATTCCAATAGGTATCTGGTGATACGAATTGGTATCTAACTTCATTCGCTCTTCTGTCCACAGATGGTTACTACAAGAAATAATAGAGCAAGGCCAGCGGTTCCAGCAGTAGACCCAGCAGTTCGAGCCAGAGGTAGAGGAAGGGGCAGGGGACGAGCTGGAGCCGCACCCGCCAGGGGTGGAGCTCGAGTTGCTGCTGCTACACGTGAGGTAACCCCTCCCCCACCTCAGGATCCTGTGGCTGCGGATGTGGAGGAAGTAGTGGTAGAGGATGGAGGAGCTCAGGATAAGGCAGCATCGGTTGGTGGTGCAAGACTTCCCAATATGACACCAGAAGCTTTCAGGCAGGCTTGGGATATTTTGAGTGGGTTGGTTGGTGCTGGAGCCATACCCGCAGCTTATGCGAATCAAGCCTTGGATATGTAGCCAGCAAATATTGCTACACCAAGGATGGATGCAGCTTTAGGCACTAATGATCTTTTTAAGCCAATGCTAGGCCCAGTGATGACAGGTAATGAGCATGAAATGCTGACTAAGTTCCTTAAGCTGAAACCTCCAACGTTTCAGGGTACAGACAAGGAGGATGCCTATGATTTCATCCTGGATTGCCAGGAGAGGTTGCATAAACTGGGTATTGTCCGTCAGCATGGGGTGGAGTTTGTCACTTTTCAGCTGCAGGGTGATGCCAAGCAGTGGTGGAGGTCTCATGTTGAGTGTCGGTCATCTATCTTACCTCCCCTGACTTGGGAGCAGTTTCATGCCTTGTTTCTACAGAAGTACGTTCCCCATACTTTGAGGGACCGGAAGGAGGATGACTTTCTAAACTTGGAGCAGGGTGGCATGTTGGTCTCAGCTTATGAGGCTAAGTTTCATGCGTTGTCTCATTTTTCTACACAAATGTTGGGTTCCAAGGAGCAACGGGTTTGGTTGTTTGTTAAGGGTCTAAATAGTTATCTGCAAGTACTGGCAGTGCACATGACTGCTTCAGGGAAAGATTTTAATGATGTGGTGGACTATGTGAAGATGATTGAGGGAGTTAGGCAAGCGGAGCAGGCTAAGGCTTAAGCCAAAAGGCCCCGGAATGAGGGAAATTTTGGTGGTTCATACTCCAGGGGACAACATCAGCAGGCTTATTTGGCCCGTCCTATTCAGTCAGCTCTGCCAACTACTACAGATTGTCGTCAGGGGCTCAATCTTCAGCTCTTAGAGGCCAGGGGGCATCTTATGCATCAGCTAGTAGGCTTACTTTGGGCTGTGGTTGCTTCCATTGTGGTGAGTTGGGCCACTTTAAGAGGAAGTGTCCACATAGGCAGGCAGGTAATCAGGGTTAGCAACAGACTAGAGCAGTGGTTCCGGAAGGCAGAGGTGGTAATGCTAGGGGTCGTCCACAAAGTGGGCGAGGTAATTTCCAGGGAGGCCGGGGAGACTGAGGAACGGAGGCACAGGTAGGGGTGCAGTGCAGCCAGCCTGGGAAGTTGCCCGGATTGATGATCGGGCAAATTGCTATGCTTTTCCAGGAAGGACTGAGGCTGAAGCCTCAGATGCGGTGATCACAGGTACTATTCTTGTCTGTTTTAAAATGGCCTCAGTATTATTTGACACAAGATCTACGTATTCATATGTGTCTGTTAGTTTTGCTTTAGGTCTGAATTTGCATTGCGATATCCTTATTCCTCTATCCATGTATCTACCCCAGTTGGAGAGTCGGTGATTGTGACTCATGTGTACCATGACTGTTCGGTGGTGTTTGTGGGGCTTCGTACTTGGGTAGATTTAGTGATTATGGATATGGCTGATTTTGATATTATCTTGGGTATGACCTGGCTATCTCCTTATCATGCTGTGTTGAACTGTAACACCAAAACTGTGACCCTAGAAATTCCGGGTAGGGATAGATTAGAGTGGGAAGGTGTATACAAGCCTAAGCCAGTTAAGATAATATCATTTATCTGGGTTAGAAAGCTAGTAGGGAGGGAGTGTCTAGCCTTCTTGGCTCATCTCCGGGATGATATTGTAGAGTCCCCTTCTATTGAGTCAGTTCCAGTGGTGTCTGAATTTGTAGAGGTATTTCCAGTGGATTTTCCTGGTATGCCTCCGGACAGGGATATAGATTTGTGTATTGATTTGGATCCAGACACTCGTCCCATCTCTATTCCTCCGTATAGAATGGCTCCGACAGAGTTAAGGGAACTTAAGACTCAGCTGCAGGAACTCCTAGATAAGGGATTTATACGTCCTAGTGTTTCACCTTGGGGGGATCCGGTTTTGTTTGTGAAAAAGAAGGATGGTAGTATGCGGATGTGCATAGACTACAGACAGTTGAACAAGGTGACCATCCAGAATAAGTATCCTTTACCCCGAATAGATGACTTGTTTGACCAACTTCAGGGTGCATTAGTGTTTTCAAAAATCGACTTGAGGTCGGGGTACCATCAACTAAAGATTAGGCCTGAGGATATTCCGAAAACAGCTTTTCGGACTCGGTATGGACATTATGAGTTTCTAGTAATGTCGCTTGGTTTGACCAATGCGCTGTCAGCATTCATAAGTTTGATGAATAGGGTGTTTAAGTCCTACTTGGATTCTTTTGTGATCATGTTTATTGACGATATTTTGATCTACTCTAAGAGTAGGGAGGAGCATGCTAACCATCTTCGCATTGTGTTGGATATTTTGAGACATCAAAAGCTGTATGCAAAATTCACTAAGTGTGAGTTTTGGTTGACTTCTGTGGCATTTTTGGGGCATGTAGTGTCAGAAAAGGGGATGATGGTGGATCCCCAGAAAATTGAGGCAGTTAAGAGTTGGGTCCGGCTTAGCTCTGTGACAGAGGTTAGAAGTTTTGTTAGGCTCGCGGGGTACTACCGGAGGTTTGTGAAGGACTTTGCTTCTATTGCTACTCATCTGACCAGGCTGACACAGAAGGAGGTACCATTTGTGTGGTCTGATAAGTGCGAGGAGAGCTTTCAAAAGCTCAAGATACTCTTGACCACGGCTCTTATATTGTACTTGCCGGTGGAAGGTAAAGACTTTATTGTTTACTGTGATGCTTCATATTCTGGTTTGGGTGTTGTGTTGATGCAGGATAGGAATGTGAGAGCCTATGCATCCAAAGAGTTGAAGGTGCATGAGAGGAATTACCCGACTCATGACTTAGAGTTGGCAGCGGTGGTTTTTGCTTTGAATATCTGGAGACACTATCTTTATGGTGTCAAGTGTGAAGTATTCACAGATCATCGCATCTGCAACATGTTTTCACTAAAAAGGATTTGAATCTGAGGCAGATAAGGTGGATGGAGTTATTGAAATATTATGATGTGACCATTCAGTACCATCCGGGTAAGACTAATGTGGTGGCAGACGTATTGAGCCGGAAAACTATTAGCATGGGTAGCTTGGCTTGTTTGGGGGTGTCTAAACGACCGCTAGCTAAGGAAATTCAGGCTCTGGAGGCCAAGTTCATGCGCTTAGGTGTCTCAGATCAAGGTGGGTTGTTGTCCAGCATTGAGGTCAAGGCCACCTTCATAGAGGAAATCAAGGTAAAACAGTTTCAGGATTCGAAACTGGTCAAGTTACGGAGTAAGGTGATATCCGAGGAGTCCAGAGATGTCATGTTAGACTCTGGGGTGTATTGCATTTCAGGGAGAGGATTTGTGTTCCTTGGGTTGATGATAAAATTCTGAAAATTCTGACAAAAGCTCATGGTTCACGGGACTCAATTCATCTGGGTGTGGCCAAAATGTACAGGAACTTGAGGCAGCGTTACTTGTGGCCCGGGATGAAAAGGGACATAGTTGATTTTGTGTCCAAGTGTCAGAATTGCCAGCAGGTGAAGTATGAACATCAGAGACCAGCGGGACTACTTCAGAGGATGCCAATTCTAGAGTGAAAGTGGGAGAGAATAGCCATGGATTTCGTGGTGGGTCTTCCCAAGACACTGGGAAAGTATGACTCAATTTGGGTCATTGTTGACAGGCTGACCAAGTCCGCTCATTTCATTCCGGTCAGGGTAGATTACAACTCGCAACAGTTGGCCAAGATCTACATGAAGGAGATTGTAAGACTGCATGGGGTACCTTTGTCCATCATTTCAGACAGGGGTACGCAGTTTACTTCTAAGTTCTGGGGCAAGTTACATGAAAAGTTGGGTACACAACTTACTTTTAGCACAACCTTCCACCCCCAGACTGATGGTCAGTCAGAGAGGACGATTTAGGTATTAGAGGACATACTGAGAGCATGTGTAATGGACTTCGATGGTCATTGGGACCAGTTTCTATCATTGTGTTAATTCTCGTACAACAATAGCTATCACTCCAGTATCGATATGGCACCATTCGAGGCCCTGTATGGGAGGAACTGCAGATCACCGGTTGGGTGGTTTGAGGAAGGTGATGTGAAGCCCCTAGGCGTATACTTAGTGAAGGAAGCGCAAGAAAAAGTATGGGGCATACAGTTCAAGTTGTTCGCTGCTCAAAGCAGGCAGAAGGAGTATGCGAATCGTAAGGTCTGAGATATGGACTTTTAGGTTGGTGAACAAGTATTGCTAAAGGTGTCACCAATGAAAGGGGTTATGCGGTTTCGTAAGAAGGGCAAGCTTAGCCCTTGGTTTATCGGTCCGTTTGAGGTCCTTGAGATGGTGGGGCCAGTGGCTTACAAGTTAGCACTGCCACCTAGTTTGTCGGGCGTCCATCCGGTATTCCATATATCCATGCTCAAGCGATACCATGGGTATAGGGACTACATCATCAAGTGGGATGAGGTACTCCTTGATAAAGATCTACGTTATGAGGAGGAACCGGTTGTGATTCTTGCTCAGGATGTCCGGAGATTGAGGGCAAAGGTGATTGACATGGTGAAGGTACAGTGGAAGCATCATCCGGTTGAGAAAGCCACTTGGGAAACTAAGAAGGACATGCGGGACAAGTACCCTCAATTGTTTGAGGATTCAGGTACTACACTTCTTTCCTTTTATTTCCGTAATTTTAGGTTTGATCGTTCGGGGACGAACGATGGGTAAATGGATATCTGTTGTAACGACCAGGTCCATCGTTATGGGTAGACCAATCATGCCAGGTTTTAGAGTTAGAAAACTCTGGGTTTGAGAGTTTGAAATTTGGGGCTAGGCTAGCCTCGGCCTGTTTTGGAGCGAGGTAGAGTCTAGGGAAATCCAGGTAAAAATGAGTTTAGGTGTCTTGGGTTGAGATAGGTTTCCACATAGCCAAGACATAAAAGAGTCCGGGGGACTTTTCGAAATCGTATTTGGGTAAGTAGAACTCCCGAAATCGGGTTTGACGTAAACGGGTTGTTTCGGGACATCGGTGGAACCAAGTGTGTTGTGAAATGACCAAAATTGACACATTTATGAACTTTTTACCCGTGACAAGTTCTGTCACACGCGATAGCGGCCACTGTTATAGCGGTAGAAATTATCGCTATAGCGGCGGTCAAGGGGCGGTCAACCCACTTAAGACCGCTATAACGGCAGGTGACCGCTATAACGGGACCTCTATAGCGGAGCGGAGACCGCTATAGTGGGCCGACGGGTTTTTAATGCAGAAATAGCTCCCAAAACCTCAGAATTTCACAAGTTTGTTTTGGGAGAAGGGCTGGGCGAATTGAGGCAATTTTCTCCATTCCTCCGTCAAAAATCATTTCTAAGGTAAGATTTTTGTTCCCCACACTTTTTACTACATTTCCTATGCGTTAGAATTGGTAGGAGGGAATTTGGGGAAGGTTGGAATGACCTAGGAATGATGGAATTCGGGGAAGAAGGGGGTTCCAAACATGTATATTCTTGGGTATTGGTTTAAATGCGTTAAAATGATCATAGACTGTTTAATTTCCTGTTTTGTCCATAAAAAATGATAAGACTAGGAAAATAAACGGTGGAAAAGCTCAGAAAAAGGGTGGGATAATTATGGGTGGCCTGGGGTTTGAGGATTAAGTATAATCCGAGTAATGTACAGGCCTGTATGTTAATGGTATGCATTAGGTGTTGGTTTTAGACCAAGAACGCGAGAGGAATCCAGAACACGGGAAAGCTCGGGTTGAATAGAGCTTGGAATATTCGAGGTAGGTGATGGCTTTCATATTTCTGTGAATGTGTATATCCATTGTACTCGTTGTCTAAGTGATTGTGTGCCTTACATTGCTTAGGGGAATTGTGTGGAATGTCTAAGTTTGGTTTACAGTCTATGTTTGAATGGTTTTTACTTGTTGGCTTTACAAGGGGTGTGCATTCATTCTATTGACTGTTGTTGTTGACATTCGGTTAGCTCGGGTACCACGCCTGGTACGGGTATAATGCATGGTTGGCACGGGTACCACACCTGGTACGGGTATAACATTCAGTTAGCACGGGTACCACGCCTGGAACGGGTTTACTTTCTTGCATCTTGCACTGTTTCATGGTTTATTGTATTACATTGGTTGATATTGGTTCTGTGAGTGGATCGGGTTGTTATTGGAAAGTGATATTTTCTTGTGGTCCTTAAGTGACCGGGAACTATTGTTTAACTGTTGAATTGGTCTTGGTTTAGGCCAGGTAATCACTTCTTGTGGTAGTTGTCTAGAGGGGATTCCAGGGTGGGTCCGGGCTAGACGGTAAGGTGTGGTTATGGTTGTTCTTGTTGGTGGATTAGAACTGTAAGGGATGGATTCATGCGGTAACAATGCTAGGTAGAGTCATGTAGTCTAGAGATGCCTGTGATATTGTTGCATGTTTGCCATATTATTTGCTGGATTTTCGTGTACAATTTATATACTGTTCTTGATTACTGGCTGATGATCCTACTAGTACACAGTGGTGGTGTACTGATACTGCACTTGTCTTTTTTTGGTGAGTACAGGAAATCTTCCAGCCGCTGAGACGAGACCTCAGATTTAGCACTGGCGATTCCGATCATCAAGAGTGAGCTAATGATTCAAGCTACCTTGGGAATATCTCTAGAGTTTTAGTCCATTTGTTCGGACTTGAAACTATTCATTAACTTTTGTTTGGGGTTGCATTCCCATACTCTAGTTTTGGTATTGGCGTTTGGTTCAATGACTTTCAGTTCCTAGGTGGGAATTTTCGCAGTTATATTATAATGATTAGTTTGAATAGTTGATTATATTTTTATTGCTAGTTTACATTTATGCTATCTGGTTTTAGGTTGTTAGTCTAGGCAAGGGTGGAACTCTATTGGTTCGCTCATCCTGGGGTTGGGTGGGTGCCACTCACGACGGGTTGGGTCGTGACATACTGGGAGTTCTACTTGCCTGAATTTATTTTCGAAAAGTCCCCCGGACTCCTTAAGGTCTTAGCTAATGGAAAAACTAACTCGACCTAAGATATACTACCCAATCCTCATACAGATTTTCCTAGACCATACCTCGCGTAGAATCCATCCGAGACTAGCCTAGTTTAAATTTTCCAACTCCCAAACTCGAAAGTATTCTAAGCCAAAACTTCGCACAAATATTTTACCCATAGTGATGGACCTGATCATTATAACAAATACTTATTTACCCATCGTTCATCCCTAAACAATCAATCCAAAAATTTAATTTAAAAGAGGGAAAGTGTAGTACCTGAATCCTCAAATAGGTGAGGGTACTTGTCCCTCATGTCCTTCTCGGTTTCCCAAGTGTCTTCCTTAATCGGACGATATTTCCATTAAACCTATACTGACCTGATCTCTTTTGTCCTTAATTTTCGAACATCCCAATCAAGAATCATAGCCGTCTCCTCTTCATATTGAAGATTCTTATCTAGCAAAATGGATTCCCCTTTGATGATATATTCTCCATCCTCATGGTATCGCTTCAGCATAGATACATGAAGACTGGATGGACTCCGGATAAACTGGGCGGCAACACTAACTTATAAGCCACTTGCTCTACAATCTCGAGAACCTCGAATGGACCAATGTATCGAGGTTAAGCTTGCCCTTCTTACCGAATCACATTACTCTCTTCATTGGGGACACCTTCAGCAATACCTATTCACCAACTTGAAAAACCATATCCCTTACCTTGCAATCTGCCTACTTTGGGCTACTAGTAACTTGGTCTAAATTCCCCTTACTTTTTCCTGAGCTTCCCTCAGTAAGTCCATGCTCAAAGGTTTCATATCGTCTGCCTTAAACCACCCTATCGGTGATCTACATTCTCTCCCATAAAGTGCCTCAAATGGTGCCATGTTGACACTGTAGTAGTAGTAGTTATTGTACGAGAACTCACACAACGGTAGAAACTGGTCTCAATAACCCCTAAAATCGATCACACATGCTCTTAGCATGTCTTCCAATACCTGAATTATCCTCTCTGACTGACCGTCTGTCTGAGGATGAAATGTCATGCTGAAAGTGAGTTGGGTGCCCAACTCTTCGTGCAATTTGCCCCAGAACTTGGAGGTAAACTGCGTACCCCTGTCTGAAATGATGGAGAGTGGCACCCCATGCAGTCTCAAAATCTACTTAACATAGATCTTAGCCAATTTCTGTGAGTTATAATCCACCTTGACCAGAATAAAATGAGCTGACTTGGTCATCCTGTTCACGACGACCCAAATGGAGTCATATTTTCCCAAGGTCTTAGGAAAAACCCACCACAAAATCCATGGCTATCATTTCCCACTTCCACTCGGGAATGGGCATCCTCTGAAGCAATTTTGCAGGCCTTTGGTGTTCAGATTTAACCTGTTGACAGTTCTGACACTTAGACACATAGTCGGCTATGTCCCTTTTCATCTCAGGCCACTAATAAACTCGCCTCAAATCCCGGTACATTTTGGTTATGTCCGGATGAATCAAATACCACGAACCATGAGCCTCTGCCAACACATTATGAATCATGTCATCAAACCCGAGGGACACAAATCCTCCCTCTGAAACTCATCACCTCGCCAGCGTCCAATGCAGCATTCTCGGACTCTTCGGATACTACCTTGCCCCGAAGCTTGTTCAATTGTGCATCTTGAAACTTTTTGGATTTTATTTCCTCTATAAATGTGAGTTTGACCTCAATACTAGCCAACACCCCACCCTGTTCTAAGATGCCCAATTGCATGAACTTGGATTTTAGGGCCCGAATCTCCCTAGCCAATGGTCATTTAGACACTCCCAAACAAGTCAAACTGCCCATGCTAACCACTTTCTAGCTCAATGCATCTTCCACCACCTTATCCTTGCCCGAACAATACTGGATGGTCACATCATAGTCCTTCAACAATTCCATCCACCTTCTCTGCCTCAGGTTCAAATCCTTCTGAGTAAATACATGTTGCAAGTTGCGATGGTCTGTGAACACTTTACACTTGACACCATAAAGGTAGTGTCTCCAAATCTTTAGCACAAAGACTACTGATGCCAACTCCAAATCGTGGGTTGGGTAATTCTTCTCATGGGTTTTCAACTGACTTGAAGCATAAGCTATCACATTCTTGTCTTGCATCATCATAACACCCAAACCCGAATGTGAAGCATCACAATATACAATGAAGTTCTTACCTTCAACTGACAATGATAGAATAGGAGCTGTAGTAAGAAGTGTTTTGAGCTTTTGGAAGCTCTCCTCACACTTGTCGGACCAAACAAAAGGTACCTCTTTTTGAGTTAGCCTTGTCAAATGAGTAGCAATGGACATAAAATCCTTGACAAACCTCAGTAGTAGCCTGCAAGCCCCACAAAACTTCTAATCTTAGTCATTGAGCTAGACCGAACCCAACTCTTAATTGTCTCAATCTTTTGGGGATCTACCATCACCCCCCTTTCTGACACAACATGCCCTAAGAAGGCAACCGAAGACAACCAAAATTCACACTTGAAAAACTTGGCATATAATTTCTGGTGCCTCAAAATATCCAAAACAATGCGAAGATTCTCAACATGCTCCTCTTTACTCTTGGAGTAAATCAAAATATCGTCTATAGACACAATGACAAAAAAATCCAGATACAATTTGAATACCCCATTTATCAAACTCATAAATATCGCCGGCGCATTGGTTAATCCAAACGACATCACCAGGGACTCGTAATGCCCATATCAAGTCCTGAATGCCATCTTAGGGATGTCCTCAGGCCTAATCTTTAACTTATGGTACCCTGACCTTAAGTCAATTTTTGAAAATACAAACGCACCCTGCAACTGGTCAAAGAGATCATTTATGCGGGGTAAAGGATACTTGTTTCGGATGGTGACCTTGTTCAGTTGCCTGTAGTCTATACACATCCTCATACTACTAGCTTTCTTTTTCACAAATAAAACTGGAGCACCCCAAGTTCAAGTACTGGGACGAATAAATTCCTTATCTAAGAGTTCCTAAAGCTGAGTCTTAAATTCCCTCAACTCTGTCAGAGCCATACGATAAGGAGGAATAGAGATTGGGCGAGTGCCCGACTCCAGGTCTATATAAAATTCAATGTCTTTATCCGGAGGTATTCCAGGCAAATCTGCTGAAAACACCTCCTGAAACTCAAAAACCACTGGAACTGACTCAATGGAAAAGGGATCCACACTAACATCCCGAAAATGAGCCAAGAAGGCCAAACAACCCCTTCCCACTAACTTTCTAGCTTGGACAAATAATATAATCTTCACCGGCTTAGGCCTGTACACACCTTCCCACTCTAGCCTATCTTTACCCGAAATCTCTAGAGTCACTGTCTTAGTATTATAATTCAATACCGCATGGTATGGAGACAGCTAGTTCATACCCAAAATAATATCAAAATCTAGCATATCCAGAATAACTAAATCTACCCAAGTCTTAAAACCCACAAAAACCACAGGACAGGTACAATAAGCATGAGTTACCACCACATACTCCCCAACTGGGGTAGAAACATGAATAGGGGAATCGAGGACATCACATACCAAACCCAGACCCAAATCAAATTTCACAAAAATATATAAATAAGTAGAACCTGGGTCAAACAGTGCAGAGGCCATCCTGTCACAGACCAGAATTATCCCTTTGATCACAATATCCGATGCCTCAGCCTCAGACTTTCCTGGGAATGCATAATAATGAGCTCGGTTATCAATTCGATCAACTTTCTTGGCTGGCTGCGCCACTTCCCTTCTTGTGCCACCATTTCCTCGGTCTCTCCAGCCTCCCTAAAAGTTACCTCGCTCACCCTGTGGATGACCCCTGGCATAGCCACCTCCACATGTCGAAACCACAGCCTTAGACTGCTGCTGAGTCTGATTACCTGACTGTCTGTCTGTGGGGGCATTCCCTATTGAAGTGACCCAAAACACCATAATGAAAGCATCTGAGGTCAAGAGTAAGCCTGCTAGTAGAAGTATAGGTAGCCCCCTGGCCTCTAGGAGCTGAAAACTGCTGATTGGCTCCCGGACGACCACTTGTAGAAGCTGACAGGGCTGGGTGAATAGGATGAGCAGAATACATTTGCTTGTTGTGACCCCTGGAGTATGAATCACTAAAATTACCTTCATTTTGGGAATTCTTAGCTAACACCTTAGCCTACCCAACCTGCCTGACCCCTTTTAGTTTTTTCACATAATCGGTCACCTCATTAAAACTCTTCCCTGCCAAGGTCATATGCACAGACAACATCTGCAACTTAGTATTCAGTCCTTTCATATATAGACGAATCCTCTCCTCCTCAGTACCCAGAAACTGAGTAGCATAATGCAACAAGGCATGAAATTTGGTCTCATAAGCAGAAACTGACATGTTACCCTACTCAAGATCCAGAAACTCATCCTTTTTAGGATCCCTCAAAGTGCGAGGCACATACTTCTCCAAGAACAGAGCATGGAACTGTTCCCAAGTCATTGGAGGCAAATTTGATGGTCGACATTCTACATGAGCTCTCCACCACTGCTTGGCATCACCCTGAAGCTGGAAAGTGATGAACTCTACCCGATGCTGCTGCACAATGTCCAGCTTATACAGCCTCTCATAATAGTCTAGAATAAATTCGAATGCATCTTCCTTCTCAGTACCCTGAAATGTTGGGGGCTTTAGTTTCAAGAACTTGGTCAATATCTCATGCTCATTCCCAGTCATAACAGAGCCTAGCATCGGATGGAAGAAGTCATCAGTATCTAATGCTGCATCCATCCTAGGAGCCGTTGTGATAGTCAGTTGAGTGCCCAAGACCTGATCCACTGTACCAGTGGGAGTGGCTCCATCACCTACCAGCCTACTCAAAAATGTCCACACTTGTTGAAACGCCTTGAGCGATATAGGGGGAAGGCCTGCACCTTCAGCTGGTGTCGCCTTTTCCTGTTCCGCACCCTCCTCAAGAACAACCTTAACTTCCTCTTTAACAGGATCCTGGGGTGGGGGAAGGGTCGCTGCCCTTGGCCCTGCAGCTGCCTGAGCTCTTCCCCTAGCGGGTGTTGCCCTACCTCTGCCCTTGCCCCTTCTTCGCCCCCTGACTGCTGGTTCCGCCACCGGAATTGCAACTTTCACTCTGTTGGGCCTTGTGTTAATCATCCGCGGACAAAAGATTGAAAGAGGTTAGATACCAATTTGTATCACCATATACCAATTGGAATCAAGTTATAGCACGAAAGAAGAAAAAGAGATAGTTTTCTAAAGTCCTATAGTCTCTCGAAAAAAAGTACAGACGTCTCTGTACCGTTCTGCAAGACTCTGCTAGACTCAATTTGGTACAACGAGATCAATAAACCTAGGGCTCTGATATCATCTTTGTCACAACCCAAGCCGCCGCGAGTGGCACCCACCCAAAATCCGCGGATGAGCAAACCCATTATTACCCCAACACTTAGTGAATCTAACAGCTCAAAACCAAGTGCATTAAAATAAACTATTATTCAAATCTAAACAAAAAATAAAGCTAACAATATCCTGCAGAAATACCCCTAGAACCGAAAGTCATCGTACCAAAATCTACCAATGTCTAGAAATAGGGATGCAACCCCAAAATAAGAGTTTAAGTCCGAAACAGATGGACTATAACTAGACTGGATGAAAACAAGGTAGCTCGAAAGAAGTAGCTCACCCTTGAAATCTGGAATCATTGGGACTACAAATGAGGTCGTGTAGCAGCCGCCAGAAGTTGTCATGTACTCACAAAAAAAAGCAAGTGCAGAATCAGTACACAACTATAGTGTACTAGTAGGATCATCGGTCTGCTCCAACAAATAGTATATGAACAATAAAGCAGAATTGAGTAAGCAGTACAAACATATAAAATAGCCAGTAATATATTTTCAGACTCTCAGTCTACCTTCTAATTTATTAATCATATGAGACAGGTTCAACAACTATTTCAACAATGAACAATAACAATAATACTTTACCCTTTTTTACATCACCCGGACCCACTAAGGATCCCTAGATCAATATCTAAGTGTTAACATGCAATGTTCAATCCACCCAAGGACCAACCCCACATTAAGTGTAACAACCCAACCACTCAAAGACCAATATGCGCAAACACAATTTCACAATTAACTCAGTCTACTCATGAAACCATCGACAAAACAAAATTAACAATGGATAATTAAACCCATACCATGCATAGTACCCAAGTCAACCAATATAAAACCTGTACCAGGCGTGGTACCCGAGCCAACTATTAGTATTCCGTACCAAGTGTGGTACCCAAGCCAACAAATAGTATCATGTACCAGGTGTGGTATCCGAGCTAACCAATGTCACACAAAATCTAACAGTCAACAATTAAATGAACAGATGCACTTGTAACACCAACAAGCAACAAGACCAAGTTCATTTCACATAATTGACACCTCGATACTTAAAAATTCATAACTTCATTCCCTAGGCATGCAAGTACATACATCACTAAGCTAAAGTTACATGTACACACATTGTATTTGGAAAGACAATAACCATCACCTACCTCGAATAGCTTAAAAACTTTACTGGACCGGAGCCTTCCCATTTTCCTAAACATTTTCTTATTTTTGGTCTAAAAATAATTACAAATAACTACAATCAATTCAAATAGCCTAATAATACCCGGATTATACTCAAATTCTAATTCACAGGCCAACCCATGAAAATTACCCATCCTAGGACTTTTCCACTATTAATTCACCTAAAAACTACCATTTAACGGTTACATTAAGTAAACAATGGTGTTTTAATCATGCATAAGTGATAGTAATCATAACCCAAGAATTCTACACCTACAATTACCTTTTTCCAGCGAATTCTATCATCCTATTCATTCCAAACGTTCTCCCAAGCCCGAGATTATAGCTTCTAAGGTCTGGAAATCAAAATACGGATATGGAGAACGAAAACATTGCCTTTTCGATGGAGTTTGGTGGAAAATCACTGAAAATCACCTCCCTTCATCTATACCCTTCCCCAAAACATTCTTGAGAGTTTCTGAACCTTTTTGGAAAAGTTTCAACATTTACCCCGACTAAGTCTGCTGTAGCAGTCCGTACATTGCTATAGCGGCAGCGCCATAGCGGAATCAACCACTATGGCGGCGCTGATCGACGTTGATTTTCGTTATAGCGGGAATTTCTTCGTTTTAGCGGTAGTCACTGTAGTGTAGTGTCAACCGCTATAGCAGTTGACGCCGGACAGAACCTCAGAAAATCCCCCAAAAGTGCCAATTTTACAACACACCTTAAATTTTAACATTTTGAATCAATCCTTTCACGTTAACCTTGATACCGGGAGTTCTACTTGCCCGAAATCATTTTCAAAAAGTTCCTCAAACTCCTTAAGGTCTTAGCTAACGGAAAAACTAGCTCGACCTTAGATACACTACCCAATCCTCACGCGGATTACCCTAGATCATACCTCGCTCAGAATCCGTCCGAGACTAGCCTAGTCCAAATTTTCCAACTTCCAAACCCAGAAATTTTCTAACCCGAAACTTCACACAAATAGTTTACTCATAACGACGGACTCGATTATTACCTGAGGCATATCAAAATATCTACACTTGGACACCATGACAATGCCACATCTTCCAACTATATCATCCAAAGGAAATTCCTATTTTCAGAAAGAAGAAAAAAAGATACCTTGTATGGCAGTCCCTTGATCCACATTAACTTATATAATTTTTGTTCCGGTTTTCTTTGTCTCACTATCTCCCAAGCACTCTTTACAGTGAATTTTTTTATTCTTGTATCCATCCGTCGGGGGGAGTTTCATGAGTCTATTGTATTAATAATTTATAATTCATTGTAAATAAAATCAGCAAAATCTTGAGGAAAATGTTACTGTCTAAGATGTTGATTTCAAGTTTCAAGTTTCAAGTTTCGTCCTCCACGAAGAAACTTAAATTCTCAATTCTTTGCTCAAAAATAAAGTTTTCTGGCAGAACTTGATACAGAGGACCAAGTCTAGTCCAATTGTCTAATCACATGTTGAAAGATCTTGTTTTTGATTTCCACCCTTTCAATTTCCTTTCTTTCTTCCAACATTCTCTTCCATAATTTTGACCCTCCCTTCCATTGAACCAAGGTTGTAATATATTTTTTACAATACTAATTCCATAGAGATACTTCCTCCAAAAAAAAAAATTAAATATAGACATTCACTATAATAATAATACTTTATAACAAGATTGTTATTGATAACATTATTCATAATAGTCGAAACTATACTAGAAAGAGGAAGGAATTGATATTAATTTTTAAATATATGTTCTTTATTTATTTTATGTATAAATAGGTGGTGTTTCTCTCTCATGGCGGCTCTTCGCGAATTATGAACAGATTCGAAGCTTGGCTTCATTTGTCAATATAATAGAGTGATGTAATTATTACTCCCTCCGTTTATTTTTACTTATTCATTATATTAAAAATAAATATTTAATAATATTTATTAAATTTATAAAATTAAAAAATAATTTTACACTTAGTTCCTAATTTATTCATATCATTAATTATAGTCATTTCTTTATTATATTTTTCAAGATATTGTATTTATTATATTCAAGTAAAATTATTCTTCCATTTATGATTTCTTAAAAAGTGCGCAAAGTCAATAGTGGATAAGTATTGTTACACTCTGCTTTAAAAAGAATGATTTACTTTTCTTTTTAGTCCGTTTAAAAAATGATGATCTTTTTTTTTTGGCAATACTTTAATTTCAACGCATATTTAAGACCACAAGATTAAAGGATATTTTGATAAATTTGACATAATTTTAATTTAAGACCACAAGATTCAAAAGTTTTTTTTATTTTTTTAGACTCCATATCAAATCAAAACGGACTATTCTTTTTTAAAACAGAGGAAGTATAGGGATAAAGGAGAAGAAGTTGAATATATTTATCAATCTTGTTGAACAAACGAAAAGAAAGAGTGTCGAAGAAAAAGTAGGAGACATGAAATTAGGGGGGAAAAGAAAAGGAAAAGAGTGGACGAATTCTTTATCTTCCAGAATGTTTCTCTCCTGCTCGTGAGTCGTGACAATACACATCAGGCGTTGCCTTTAAATGGCCTTCACAGATTAAATAACATCAGAATTAAATTGGGAAAAAAAAACAGAAGAAGAGAAAAGCACAACGGGAGAAATTCAAAGGTCTGCCACTAATTAAAGCCGAATAAATTCGAATCAAATTACATCAATAACAGGACTGGATTCAAAATCGTAAATGGGTAGTTGCTCATCGGACACAATACGCCTACAGTTATTCCTGGTGACTGTGAGTCCATCTGGGAAAGCATCAGCACTGAGCCACTGCTCCACTTTGAACTGCTGTTGGCTGCACCTTTTGTGGTATGCTGTAGAGGTGACTTCCACGTAGCTACAGTACCATCCATGACTTGAGCCTGTACCATCAGAGGTCAAATTCATTTTGCAGATGGGCCCATTCAAACAAGGACCACGCCCACTAAACATATCCAAGCTTTCCCTTTCAAAGTAGTCATAACCTTGGCCCATTAGCCCACCCCATGCCTCTAGGTTCTTGATTCTAATTCCAGACCCACTCGCATCGTAAAGAGTCAAACTAATTTTTGAGTCAGTTCCAGCCCCTGCGAGTTGCCCAGTCCGAACGTAAGCCGAGTACACGCAATTTAGTTCCTGCATTTTTGTTTCCCATCAAATCAGGTATATATCATACTAAAAAAAAGCATTGTATATAGCATAATGGCAGATTTAAACTTCTGAATAGTTTTTTCTTTTCCTACATATTAAATACATACATATAAATATACGCATCATGGCATATGTGAAAGGGAACGAGGAGGCGAAACCCCTCCCCCCCCCCCCCCCCCCCAAAAAAAACACACACACACACCCACACCCACATCTTGTTACATTTATAAGGACCATAAGGTTAAAGTAATAGCCTCCTCGGATAACTTACAGTTCCAGAAATAGTAGAAATGGAGATGGAGAGAAGGATGATCATGAGATGGAACCTAAATTGGTTGACTTGTGATACTGCCATGGCTTCTGCCTAGTAATGTACTTACGTTTCTTTCTCTTGAAAAAAAGGGGAGCCAAAAGCAAGTGCTTTTGAGATGGGAAAGTGTTAGTATGATAGTTTATTTATACATTGGATCAATGTTTGTAGTAAACGATAAATATTATATTGAGAGGACAAGTGGGGGCAGTGGGGGCAGTGGGAGCCATAAATTTGAACAAGGGGTTTAAAATAAAATACTCTCTTTATTTTATTTTGTTTGACCTACTTTCTATTTTACTTCATTTTAAAAAAGATAATTCTTTCCCTTTTTAGCAATTCTTTAATTTTAACTTTCCACATGGCATATTTAAGGCTACAAGATTAAAAGACATTTTGGTACATTTAACATATCTTTAATCTAAGACCACAAGATTTAAAAGTCTTCTTTATTTTCTTAAATTTCGTGACAAGTCAAAATAGGTCGATTAATTTAAAATGGAGTTAGTACTTTTTTGTGTCAAGGAATTCAACAATAGGACTTGTTTGGCCTTAGATATTGCAAGTAATTTTTGAGAAAGTTTTTGGCAAATTTATCTTGCCATAAAATTCTGTCAAGTTTTGACAAAAAAATTCAAGATCCCAAAATCTAAAAAAAAATAATTTTTGCGCCAAACTCTAATTTTTGGTTACTTTTAAAATATTAAAACTTACCCTAAATTATTATAGTTATAAAAATAAATTCATCAATTATAACTCTAACTATAGTTTTATCTACCCAATTACCCTTGAATTGGAAATATTAATGTCTCAAGATGAAGAGAGTCCTCTCATTAAACACATTTTTATTAAAAATGTTGTTAGTAGAATATGAAAATATTATATTAAAAAATAATGAGTTAATACTGTTGTTATTATTTATTTATTTTGCATCGATAGATCTTCGTAACTAATTGTAATTTGAAAAATTATAATAAGTGATAATTATATTATTAATAAATTTATTAAAATATTATTATTATTTTTGGATAATGTATTATCTAGTTCATTATGTAAATGATAATTTTGTGTCAAACTTAGAGGTAGTTTTTAATAATTTTTACAATTTATGATTATAAATCATATTTTATGGTTTTTTAAAAAAAAGTGAAACATATTTTTCAAAAAATATGATCAAACATATATGTTGAAACTTCATCCAAAATTGATTTCTCAAAAACCATGATCAAACGTTAGCATCCTCCTTACTTCAATGAAGGAGGTTCAATTGGACCCCTTACTCTTCTTTGCCTCCGCCCATGAAAAGAGTTGCTTAATTGGTAAGTATTCTCCACCTTCAACTAAGGTTTCAGTCACGAAAAGAAAAAAAGTGTGGGCAGTCTTGGAAAGGGTAAACAAAAATATTTTTGTTGAGAGTTGTAGGATCAAAATTATATACATGGGAGTAGGCCTACCCGTAAGCTACACTATAAAAGTCCTAGTGGAAGAATAAATTAAAAGAAAAAACTACTCTTTTCAAATAAGTATTTGTATAATTATAAATTATTTAATTTATAGATAAAATAAAAAATTTAAAATTAAATTATTTTTAAATAAAAAATTTCATTTTTCTTTAAAGTGATTTTAAAAAATTATATCAAGAAGGGAGGATGACTCACGGCGGCTATTACGACCACCCTAACTTTGAGATCAAATCAATTTTCCCTATAAATAAAGGAATTTTCTTTCATTGTAATACATCTCTAAATCTCCAAGAGTAATCTCTCAAGAGAAATAAGAAGCTCTCTCTTCTCCCTTTCTATTTTTCTTGTTTTTATTATATTATTTCATAACACGTTATCAACACGAGCAGGGACGTACCCACATGGAGCTTTCCGGGTGCTCGAGCACCCATTAACCTCGTATCGAACTATATATATTTATATAAAAAATTAGGAAGAATGGTATAAATTCAATAGCAAGCACCCATGTAACAAATGTTTTAATTGGTGCAGTGGTTTGCACGTGGGTGCTGAAAGTCAGTTGACTTGACTGACTGACTGCTACTGCATTTTGGTCAAGTTCGATTCCTTCTCAGAACATTATCTTTATTTTAAAACCAACTCCTCTTCTTCTTATTTATTTCAATTAGACTTTTTTTTACTGTATTTTTTTCCCCTTTGTTCTTTTTTCTCTTTCAGTTGTAGTCCTTTTGCTAAATTTTCCTAATAAAAGTTTTATATATATAAAAAAACTTTTCTTTTATCCAAGACAATATTTGTTGTAGTTTTTCTTATTGATTTTTTTGCTATCATGTTTAAATATGATTCTCTTTTTATGATAAGTGTTAAATTTGTTCACTTATATTTTGTGATTGGAAGTTAAGGGGGCACCCACAATTTTAAAATCCTGGATCCGCCACTGAGCACGAGTCTCTAAATTTTAGAATGAAAATTTGTTCTCTTTCAACTAAACCAACACGCCGTTGGTCTACAATTGATCCAGTGGAGAAAACCCCAAGAAAAGATAAATAAGAAAAATCAAGAGAAAAAGTGAGTATTGTACGTCTACAATGGAAAAGGAAAAAAGGTATTGCCAATACTGGTAAGTAACGAGAGCTTTTTGCTCACTCTTGATTTAATATATTAATACTTTATCATTTTTGTTTGGCAACATGCTATGTATATGTTTTAGTATACATCAGTTACTATGATATCTTGTTTCCACAATAAGTATCTTCGTGAAAGGAATATATATTGAATAACAATAATAGTAACCCTTAAAGCAATAATTGCTTTGAAACATGGTATATTCTAAAAGATATATTAGAGAGAAATTCTCTACATCATATGTATGCCTCGATTTGCTCCTAAAGTAGGAATATCTTGAAAGAGGTTATAAGCTATCATAGTTTGATATACTTAAAGCACGATTATATTCCATTCCTGGGGGATGAGAATTTTGATTCTTATAAATATGGATCCATTCGATGAAGTGAATGTAATGATATTTAGTAATGCATATAAATGCAGCGTGCACTTGGTTGTGACTATATCACAATCCACCTCCGGAAGAGGTAGAATAATTGGAAGATTGAATATCTCCAAAGTTACTATAGTAATACGTATGTGAAAAGTAATCCGAGCATGATGAGATCACATGCCACAATAAACTTTTATTTTATTGGTATTAAATTCATGTCATAGTAAATCAGAAGTTTACTAAAGTAAAAGGCACATGCCATGATAAACTTGAAGTTTACTAGTACAAATTACTTATTTGTTGACATGTACGATTCTATCATCCCAAAGATGTGCATATTAAGTATTAGACATGTACTGAAGAATTAGAAGATTTTTCAAGAACTCTCTGTTTGTTCTCATAATAAGTTGATTAGATCAGCTAATGTTGGGATTGGATCCCCTAAATTCTGAAAAGTATAAAAGGTGAATATGGGCCCGTTCACTTGCCATGTGATGTCTTAAAAGGATGCATCTATAAGATGGTCACATGTGCGTTTATTGTCAACATTTAGTTTGACATTCGTAAAGTTGCCTGCTTAATGTAAATTGAGTTAAGAGCATAATTTTCAGATTGTGTAATCAAGACGATTGATCTTGATAATGCTGGTTTGGCGTTGAATGCCTTCAATAAAATAGCTGAATCATTGCTTATGAGAACAAAATTTTATTTGTTGGTCAGAAATATGATATATCGTATACAATATCACTTGTATGCATTGAGACCAATAAATTATAATTAATTCCCCCCCCCCCCCCCAATTGGTTCAAGGTCAGGAACCAATATTTTTCATCTAATTGATTTTAATGTGCGGTATATGATTAATGAATATGCCATGATGCACAAAGATGGATTTCTCAAAGAAGATAGATGATATATGTTAGCTTTTCTAACATAATGGGGAGAGAATAAGCATTTATGAAATAGTTATTAATTATCATTAGTATGATCTTCATTCAAAAGATAATTCAAGTCAATGTTATCGACCCAAAATTAATTTCATATTTAGATGCAAACGCTCCTATTGAGTGTTCCTGAAGACAAAGTCTACGACATGCATGAAGTATGGTAGACCAATCGATTTCAAATGCAATAATCCTTGAAAAATAAAGAGGAGCAAATGATCATAATAAGGAGGTAATAGCTCTTGAAGAGCATATGACATAACACTTCATGAAACCTCATGAGAGGTTTAGGTACCTAATAAAAAAATAAAGTGATGAGACCTCAATAAATTATGTCATATTGAGAATCGGTACAAAATAATATCTTGTCGATGATATCTTTGATACAATATAGCGCAATACTGTAAAAGATTATGAGGATTCGAATTCTATGTTTATTTAAGCATGCTGACGTAGAAATATTTATCAAGTGAAATGAAAGGATGCACTTTGGTAAGCGTAAAGATTATTTGACTTGCACTCTAGACACAAGAAGATGTCGTGTCACTTGACAAAATTGAGATGAAAATCCATATAGGATTCAAAATGCCTGAAGCATATACAAGTTTTTGAAAAACTTGTTTATAATCCTCATATGAATCAAGGTTGATGTACTAAAATCGCCTTAATGAATATTTTTATTCTTGGGTATAAAAATGACTTTGTTTACCCTTGTTATGAAGGTTGATGAGTTTTCAAAAGCAATACATTATCTGCTTAAAAAGGTTGAAATGAGAAACATGCAAAATTGAATTGGTCATGAAGTACCATATCTTGTACAATTATTGCATTTATATATCTTGCTATAACTATGAGCATGATATAGTTTCACTTCTAAGACCAATTGCAAGTTTTGATATGAATGTGTTTATCCTAACAAATATTGTCAAGATTTTGTTGGTTATGAAATGCAGGACATTTATAGAATATAACAGAAAGTTTGATCTCAAATAAATCATATGTGTTCATATGTGATCTTGTTGA
Source organism: Jaltomata sinuosa (assembly GCA_003996215.1). Lineage (NCBI taxonomy): Eukaryota > Viridiplantae > Streptophyta > Magnoliopsida > Solanales > Solanaceae > Jaltomata > Jaltomata sinuosa. The sequence continues at coordinate 46,701 of QJPP01002802.1, read as the reverse complement.
TACTGATTATTTTTTCCCCTCAAATTAGGTAAATCTCCCTTTTCTCCTATTCAAAATTTCAGATTTTATTCTACGATTCTCTTTTTGAGATTTTTAGGTTCTCTTTTATGCTTGGTTGGTCTTTCGTGTTCTTTATATTATACTATACATAATCGATTTTCTACTATATTTTGTTAGTTGTAGCAATTAAATTTGTATTTTTTTTGCTTTTTCTTCACCAAAATGTCGAGTTTGGATTAGACTTGAACTGACCCTTTCGACGCTCTTCTACAGGAGTTTCTAAAAAAAACTGGTATTTAGATACAAGTTTTAATCCCTTTCACTCCTTCGTTTGTTCTAAGAAAGGCAAAGACAATAAAATGAAATAAAGAGAAAGTAAAAGTCATATCTATCTGAAAATTCTCATATTTTAGAACGCTATTTTTTCTGATTAGTCTCTGACACTTCTATTATAATATTGTGATCGACAATGCCCGTTTGCAAGTTCAAACGCCATCGACTTTACGGTAAGCCACCTTTTGTTGGCGTCTTTGAACTTTATTTATTTAGTTAATTTATCTATGTCTCGATGAAGTTTGAGATCAATTATATCCTTTTTTGTTTGATAAAAGGTGGTGTAAATTACAAATACATTAGCTCGCGTAAGACTTGCAATTTGACCCCAGCTAATTGTTTGTCTATTCAGCCCAAAGTAACTGTTAAGAACGGGTGTTACAACTCCTACTTTTAATGTTCGTTATTCTTTTTCTCATTTATTCCTTGAATACTCAGTCATCTGTTTCTCTATAAACAGAGAAATCATCTCCTTCTGTCAAACGCATTAGAGGTCGTATTTTGGTTTCTGTCGAGGTTGTTGTTCAAAGCTTCGGAGGAAGGTTTCTGCTCGATCCTTGAGTTTCATTTTGGTTCACTGTTTTGGTCGAGTTTGCTGCTGGATTTCAGTCACTCTTTTGATGTTCACATGAAGCTATACTCATTGGGTTTCTGTTGTTACTATATAAGATTTTAATATTCAAGGTCCATTCTTATCTTCTATTTTATCTTTATGTATATTATGATGTTAAAATATGATACCAGTTTATTAGATAGTATCAGTATTTGAAAAAAGGGGAAGAAAATGTCACAACCCAACCCGTCGTGAGTGGTACCCACCCAACCCCAAGATGAGCGAACCAATAGAGTTCTACCCTTGCCTAGACTAACAGCCTAAAACCAGCAAGCATAAATGACTAGCAATCAAGTAACCAAAACTAATCATTAATATAATCCTGCAGAAATTTCCCACCTATGAACTGAAAGTCATCATACCAAACATCAATACCAAATCTAGAATACGGGGATGCAACCCCAAAAGATAAACTGAAATAGTTTTAAGTCTGAAACAATTGGACTGAAACTCTAAAGATAACCCAAGGTAGCTCGAATCAAGCAGCTCACCCTTGAAAGTCAGAGATCGCTGATGCTAGATGCGAGGTCGCGTCTCAGTCGCTGGTAGATTTCATGTACTCACCAATAGAAAGACAAGTGTAGTATCAGTACACCACCACTGTGTACTGGTAGGATCATCAGCCAGTTCTTAAGTAAACAATATATAATTAGTACAACAATATCAAGTAAGGAGAATGGCAAACATGCAACAATAATCACAGGCACATCTAGACTACAGGTCTCTACCTAGCTTGTTACCGCATGAATCCATATCTTACCCTTCTAATCCACAAATATGTAACCATAACTATCCTTTCCGTCTAGCCTGGACCCACCCTGGAATCTCCTCTAGACAACACCAAAGGTAATTGATCAAACCGGCCTAAACCAAGACCAACACAACAGTTATACAATGGTTCCCGGCCACTCAAGGACCATACACAATAGAACCTTTAACTAGACAACCCGGTCCACTCACGAAACTAATACCAAGTATTACATCCAGTAAAATGACCCAGTCCACTCACGGAACCAATATCAAGTATCACATTCAGTAAAATGACCTAGTCCACTCACGGAACCAATATCAACCAATGCAATATAATAGTCAATGAAAAATGCAAGATGCAATAAAGTAAACCCATACCAGGCGTGGTACCCGTGCCAACCATTTTGTTATACCCGTACCAGGCGTGGTACCCGAGCCAATCGAATGTCAACAACCACAGTCAATATATGAACACACACAACTTGTAAAACCAACAAGCAAATACCGTTCAATCACAGACTGTAAACAGGAACCTAGATATTCCACACAAATTCCCTAAGCAATGTGATGCATACAATCACTTAGACATGAGTACATCAATATACACATTTACAGAAAATCATAAGCCATCACCTACCTCAAAATGTTCCAAGCTCTATTCGACCCGAGCTTTTCCGTGTTCCAGATTTCTCTCTCGTTCTTGGTCTAAAAACAATACATAATACATATAATTAACACACAAGGCCTGCACATTACCCGTATTATACCAAATCCTCAAACCTCAGGCCATCCATGATCATTCCACCCTTTTCTCGAGCTTTTCCACCGTTAATTCTTCTAGTTCTATCATTTTTACGAATAAAACAGGAAATTAAATGACCTGTGATCATTTTAATGTACTTTTATCAATGCCCAAGAACACACATGCTTGGAATCCCCTTCCTTTCCTGAATTCCACCATCCCTAGGTTATTCTAACCTTCCCCCAATTTCCCTCCTAGCAATTCTACTGCATAGGAAATGTATCACCAAGTTTGGGGAACGAAAGCCTTACCTTAGGGAAGATTTTTGACGGGAGAATGAAGAAAATTGCCTGGAAATTGCCCAACCCTTCTCCAAAATAAACTTGTGAAAACTGAATGTTTTGGGAGTTGTTTCTGCATTAAAAACCCATTGGCCCGCTATAGCAGTCCCTGCTCCGCTATAGCGGTAGGCTGCTGCTATAGCAGTCTTAAGTAGGTTGATCGCCCTTTGACCACCGCTATAGCGGTAATTTCTACTGCTATGGCGGTGGCCACTATCGTGCGTGACAACGCTTATCACGGACATAAAGTCCGAAACTCTACCAGTTGTGGCCATTTCACAACACACTTATTTTCCTGATGTCCCAAAACAACACCTTCACGTCAAACGCGATTCTAGGAGTTCTACTTACCCAAATGCGATTCCGAAAAGTCTCCGAGACTCCTTTATGTCTTGGCTACGTGAAAAACTAGCTCAATCCAAGACACCTAAATCCATTTTTACCCAGATTTCCCTAGACTCTACCTCGCTCTAAAACCTGCCGAGGCCAGCCTAGCCTAGAATTTCAAACTCCCAAACCCAGAGTTTTCTAACTCTAAAATTTGACACGATTGGTCTACCCGTAACGACGGACCCCATCATTACAATAGATACTAGTTTACCCATCATTCGTCCCTGAATGATTAAACCCAAAATTACGAAAATAAAATGAAGGAAGTGTAGTACCTGAATCCTCAAACAGTTGAGGGTACTTGTCACGCATGTCCTTCTCGGTTTCCCAAGTGGCTTCCTCAACCGAATGATGCTTCCACTGAACCTTCACCATGTCAATCACCTTTGTCCTCAACCTCCGGACATCCCGAGCAAGAATCAATACGGGTTCCTCCTCATAACGAAGATCTTTATCGAAAAGTACCTCATCCCACTTGATGATGTAGTCCCCATCCCCATGGTATCGCTTGAGCATGGATACATGGAATACCGGATGGACGCCCGACAAACAAGGTGGAAGTGCTAACTTGTAAGCCACTGGCCCCACAATTTCAAGCACTTCCAACGGACTGATAAACTGAGGTCTAAGCTTTCCCTTCTTACCAAACCGCATAACCCCCTTCATTGGCGGTAGTTTTAGCAATACTTGTTCACCAACCTGAAAGTCCATATCCCGGACCTTGCGATCTGCATACTCCTTTTGCCTGCTTTAAGCAGCCAACAACTTGGTTTGTATGCCCCTTACCTTTTCCTACGCTTCCTTCACTAAGTCTACGCCCAGAGTCTTCACATCACCTTCCTCAAACCACCCAAATGGTGATCTGCAGTTCCTCCTATACAGTGCCTCGAACGGTGTCATATCAATACTAGAGTGGTAGCTATTGTTGTACGAGAATTTGCACAATGGTAGAAACTTTTCCCAGTGACCACCGAAGTCCATTACACATGCTCTCAGCATGTCCTCCAATACCTGAATCGTCCTCTCTGATTGACCATCAGTCTGAGGATGGAAGGTTGTGCTAAAGGTGAGTTGTGTACCCAACTTTTCATGTAACTTGCCCCAGAACTTAGAAGTAAACTGCGTACCCCTGTCTGAAATAATGGACAGTGGTACCCCATGCAGTCTCACAATCTCCTTCACATAGATCTTGGCCAATTGCTGCGAATTGTAATCTACCCTGACCGAAATAAAATGAGCAGACTTGATCATCCTGTCAACAATGATCCAAATTGAGTCATACTTCCCCAATGTCTTGGTAAGACCCACCATGAAATCCATGGCTATCCTTTCCCACTTTCACTCTGGAATTGACATTCTCTGAAATAGTCCTGTAGGTATCTGATGTTCATACTTCACCTGCTGGCAGTTCTGACATTTGGACACAAAATCTACTATGTCCCTTTTCATCCCGAGCCACCAGTAATGCTGCCTCAAGTTCTTGTACATTTTGGTCACACCCGGATGAATTGAGTACCGCGAACCATGAGCTTCTGTCAAGATTTTCTGAATCATATCATCAACCCGAGGAACACAAATCCTCTCCCTGAAATGCAACACTCCTCCAGAGTCTAACATGACATCTCTGGACTCCCTGTATATTACCTTACCTCGTAACTTACCTAGTTTCGGATCTTGAAACTGTTTTGCCTTAATTTCCTCTATGAAGGTGGCCTTGACCTCAATGCTGGCCAACAACCCACCTTGATCTGAAACACCCAAGTGCATGAACTTGGCCTCCATAGCCCGAATCTCCTTAGCCAATAGTCGTTTGGACGCCCCCAATTTTCCGGCTCAATGCGTCTGCCACCACATTAGCCTTACCCGAATGGTACTGAATGGTCACCTCGTAATCCTTCAATAACTCCATCTACCTCCTCTGCCTTAGATTCAAATCCTTCTGAGTGAAAACGTGCTGCAGACTGCGATGATCTGTGAATACTTCACACTTGAAACCATAAAGGTAGTGTCTCCAGATTTTCAAAGCAAAAACCACCGCTGCCAACTCTAAATCGTGAGTCGGGTAATTCCTCTCATGAACCTTCAACTGCATGGATGCATAGGCTATCACATTCCTATCCTGCATCAACACAACACCCAAACCAGAATATGAAGCATCACAGTAAACAACAAAGTCTTTATCTTCAACCGGTAAGGACAAAATAGGGGCTGTGGTCAAAAGTGTCTTGAGCTTTTGGAAGCTCTCCTCGCACTTGTAGGACCACACAAACTGTACCTCCTTCTGTGTCAACCTGGTCAGGTGAGTATCAATAGAAGCAAAATTCTTAACAAACCTCCGGTAGTACCCCGTGAGCCCAACAAAACTCCTCACCTCAGTCACAGAGCTAGGCCGAACCCAACTCTTGACTGCCTCAATTTTCTGGGGATCCACCATCACCCTTTTTTCTGACACTACATGCCCCAAGAATGCCACATAAGTCAACCAAAACTCGCACTTAGTGAATTTTGCATAAAGCTTTTGGTGCCTCAAGATATCCAGCATAATACGATGATGATTGACATGCTCCTCCCTACTCTTAGAGTAGATCAATATATCATCGATGAGCACAACAACGAAAGAATCCAAGTAGGACTTAAACACCCCATTCATCAAACTCATGAATGCTGCCGGCGCATTGGTCAAACCAAACGACATTACCAGAAACTCATAATGCCAATACCGGGTCTGAAAAGTAGTTATCGGAATGTCTTCAGGTCTAATCTTTAACTGATGGTACCCCGATCTCAAGTCAATTTTTGAGAACACTGATGCACCCTGAAGCTGGTCAAACAAATCATCTATGCAGGGTAGAGGGTACTTATTCCGAATGCTCACCTTGTTCAACTTCCTATAATCTATGCACATCCGCATACTACCATCTTTCTTCTTTACAAACAAGACCGGAGCACCCCAAGGTGAAGCACTGGGACGTATAAATCTCTTATCTAGGAGTTCTTGCAGCTGAGTCTTAAGTTCTCTTAACTCTGCCGGAGCCATTCTATTTCGGAGGAATGGAAATGGGATGAGTGTCTGGCTCCAAATCAATACAAAAATCTATGTCTCTGTCCGGAGGCATACCAGGCAAGTCCACTGGAAACACCTCTAAGAATTCAGAAATCACTGGGACTGATTCAATAGGAGGAGACTCCACACTATCATCCCGGAGATAATCCAAGAAGGCTAGACACCCCCTCTCCACTAGCTTCCTAGCCCGGAAAAATGATATCATCTTAATTGGCTTAGGCCTGTACACACCTTCCCACTCTAGTCTATCCTTACTCGGAATCTCTAAAGCTAAAGTCTTGGTGTTACAGTTCAACACAGCATGATAAGGAGATATCCAGGTCATACCCAAGATAATATCAAAATCATCCATGTCCAGAATTACCAAGTCTACCTAAGTATGTAATCCCACAAAAATAATAGAACAATCATGATATACATGAGTCACAACCATCGACTCTCCCACTGGGGTAGAAACATAGATAGGGGAATCCAGGATATCACAGGTCAAACCCAGTCCCAAAGAAAAACTCATAGACACATAAGAATATGTAGAACCTGGGTCAAATAATACCGAAGCCATTTTATCACAGACAAGAATAGTACCTGTGATCACCGCATCTGAGGCTTCCGCCTCAGTCCTTCCTGGAAAGGCATAGCAATGTTCTCGATCATCAATCCGGGCAACTTCCCAGGCCGTCTACGTTGCACCCCTGCCTGCGCTGTCGTTCCCTCGGTCTCACCGGCCTCCCTGAAAATTACCTCGCCCACTTTGTGGATGACCCCTAGCATTACCGCCTCTGCCTGCCGGAACCACTGCTCTAGTCTGCTGCTGACCCTGATTACCTGCCTGCCTATGTGGACACTCCCTCTTAAAGTGGCCCAACTCACCACAATGGAAGCAACCACGGTTAAGGGTAGGTCTGCTAGCTGATGTATAAGATGCTCCCTGGCCTCTAGGAGCTGAAGACTGAGCTCCCTGACGACCACCTGTAGTAGCTGGTAGAGCTGACTGAATAGGACGGGTCGGATAAGCCTATTAATGCTGGAGTACAAACCACCATAGTTTCCCTTATTTCAGGGCTTCTTGGCTAAAGCCTTAGCCTTCTCCTCTTGCTTAACTCCCTCAATTTTTATCACATAGTGCACCATATCATTAAAACCCTTCCCTGAAGAAGTCATATGCACTGACAGTACCTACTGATCACTATTCAGACCCTTGACAAACAACCAGACCCGTTCCTCCTCGTAACCCAATATCTGTGTAGCAAAATGAGACAACGCATGGAACTTAGCCTCATAAGCTGAGACCGACATGCTATCCTGCTCCAAGTTCAGAAACTCATCCTTATTCCGGTCTCTCAAAGTACGGGGAACGTACTTCTCTAGAAACAATGCATGGAACTGCTCCTAAGTCAGTGGAGGTAAGATAGAAGACCGACACTCAACATGAGACCTCCACCACTGCTTGGCATCACCCTGTAGCTGAAAAGTGACAAACTCCACCCCATCCTAACGTACAATACCCAACTTGTGCAACCTCTCATGTCAATCCAGGATGAACTCATAGGCATCCTCCTTGTCTGTACCCTAAACCATCGGAGGTTTCAGCTTAAGGATCTTAGTCAGCATCTCATGCTCGTTACCTGTCATCACTGGGCCTAGCATTGGCCTTAGGAGATTATTTGTGCCCGAAGCTGCGTCCATTCTTGGTGTAGTAGTAACCGCTGGCTGAGTATCCAAGGCCTGATTTGCATAAGCTGCGGGTATGGCTCCAGCGCCAACCAACCCACTCAAAATATCCCACGCCTGCCTAAAAGCTTCCGGTGTCATCGTAGGAAGGCCTGCACCCCCAACCGGTGCCTCCTCCTCCTGAGCTCCTTCATCCTCTACAACCACTTCTTCTACATCCTCAGCCACATGATCCTGAGGTGGGGGAGAGGTTACCTCACGTGCAGTAGCAGTAACTCAAGCTCCACCCCCTGGCGGGTGCGGCTCCAGCTCATCCCCTTCCCCTTCCCCTACCTCTGCCGTGAACACGGGGATGCAACCCCAAAAGATAAACTGAAATAGTTTTAAGTCCGAAACAATTAGACTGAAACTCTAAAGATAACCCAAGGTAGCTCGAATCAAGCAGCTCACCCTTGAAAGTCAGAAATCGTCGGTGCTAGATGCGAGGTCGCGTCTCAGTCGCTGGTAGATTTCCTGTACTCACCAAAAGAAAGACAAGTGCAGTATCAGTACACCACCACTGTGTACTGATAGGATCATCAGCCAGTTCTCAAGTAAACAGTATATAATTAGTACAACAATATCAAGTAAGGAGTATGGCAAACATAAAACAATAATCACAGGCACATCTAGACTACAGGTCTCTACCTAGCTTGTTACCGCATGAATCCATCTCTTACCCTTCTAATCCACAAACATGTAGCCATAACTATCCTTTCCGTCTAGCCCAGACCCACCATGGAATCCCCTCTAGACAACACAAAAGGTAATTGATCAACTCGACTTAAACCAAGACCAACAAAACAGTTATACAACGGTTCCCGGTCACTCAAGGACCATCAACAATAGCACCTTTAACTAGACAACCCGATCCACTCACGGAACCAATACCAAGTATAACATCCAGTAAAATAACCCGGTCCACTCACAAAACTAATATCAAGTATCACATTAAGTAAAATAACCCGGTCCACTCACAGAACCAATATCAATCAATGCAATACAATAGTCAATGAAACAATGCAAGATGCAATAAAGTAAACCCATACCAGGCGTGGTACCCGTGCCAATCGAATGATATACCCGTACCAGGAGTGGTACCCGTGCCAACCATTTTGTTATACCCGTACCAGGCGTGGTACCCGAGCCAACCGAATGTCAACAACCACATTCAATATATGAACACACACAACTTGTAAAACCAACAAGCAAATACCGTTCAATCACAGACTGTAAACAGGAACCTAGACATTCCACACAAATTCCCTAAGCAATGTGATGCATACAATCACTTAGACATGAGTACATCAATATACACATTTACAGAAAATCATAAGCCATCACCTACCTCAAAATGTTCCAAGCTCTATTCAACCCGAGCTTTTTAGTGTTCCGGATTCCTCTCTCGTTCTTGGTCTAAAAATAACACATAATACATATAATTAACACATAAGGCCTGCACATTACCCGAATTATACCAAATCCCCAAATACTAGGCCATCCATGATCATCCCACCCTTGTCCCAGGCTTTTCCACCATTAATTCTCCTAGTTCTATCATTTTTACGGATAAAAACAGGAAATTAAATGACCTGTGATCATTTTAATACTTTTATCAATGCCCAAGAAAACACATGCTTGGAATCCTCTTCCTTCCCTGAATTCTACCATCCCCAGGTTATTCTAACCTTCCCTCAATTTCCCTCTTAGAAATTCTACCGCATAGGAAACGTATCAACAAGTTTGGGGAACGAAAGCCTTACCTTAGGGAAGATTTTTGACGGGAGAATGAAGAAAATCGCCTGGAAATTGCCCATCCCTTCTCCAAAACAAACTTGTGAAAACTGAATATTTTGGGAGCTGTTTCTGCATTAAAAACCCATCGGCCCCGCTCCGCTATAGCGGTCCCGCTATAGCGGTAGGCTGCCGCTATAACGGTCTTAAGTAGGTTGACCGCCCTTTGACCGTCGCTATAGCGGTAATTTCTTCCGCTACAACGTTGGCCGCTATCGCACGTGACAACGCTCGTCACGGACAGAAAGTCCGAAACTCTGCCAGTTTTGTCCATTTCACAACATACTTGTTTCCCCCGACGTCCCGAAATAACCCCTTCACGTCAAACGCAATTCCGGGAGTTCTACTTACCCAAATGCGATTCTGAAAAGTCCCCCGGACTCCTTTATGTCATGACTACGTGGAAAACTAGCTCACTCCAAGACACCTAAATCCATTTTTACCCGGATTTCCCTAGACTCTATCTCGCTCCAAAACTGGCCGAGGCTAGCCTAACCCAGAATTTCAAACTCTCAAACCCGGAGTTTTCTAACTCTAAAACTTGGCACGATTGATCTACCCGTAACGACGGACCCAGTCGTTACAGAAAATTACACACACAAGATCATGGAACTTTTTGGGATTTGAGCATAATGAATAATGATGGAACTATTCATCCAAGTTCATTAGGGAAGAAGGCAAGATTTGGAGAAGATACATACCATCATTGGCAATCTTGATACTGGTAATGTTTTTTTTAATTCACTATTTTCTACCAAATTTTCAGCTTCCTTTATCATCACCAGACCCTTAATTTATTTTGTATTGGGACGGAGATTCAAACTTGAAGTTCTTTTCATGTTTGAAAATTATTCTGCAATATTTCAATCATTCTCTCTAATAGTCATTTTGTCCAATCTTTTAAAATATGTCGATTTTGAAAAGTGTTTTATTAAGAACCTTTTTGAAAAATAGCAGTTTGTGTTTTATTAATAAATTTGAAAAGCATTTTTGCTTCTATTATAACAATAATTTGAGCTTGGCCAAGGTTTCAAAAGTGCTTCTGAAAAATAAGTTTTGCTTACACAAGAGTGTTTATAAGCACTTTTGCTTGCTTAAAAACTTGGCCTAACAGACTATTTAGTTCGTGTTTTAGTAAACAATAGATTCTTCAAGTCAAGCTTTGCTTGCAATTCATATATGCATTTGTATATTTGTGTTTACCTTCTTGGTATTTTTTAAAGATAATTATGCTTCATAATTTTGCTATTTTGTTTATGGATGTCAAATAGAGTGATATGCAAAAGGAGGCATTAACTATGAAGGTTTCTTTTTTCAGAATTGATGAAATTTGAGTTTAAATTTGGTCTAAACAAATTAATGGATCTATATAATGATTTAGTGATTGTTTTATTTTGCAAATAATCTCTGTATTGTAGGCTTGGCAGATTTGAACTTCTCTTAATGCGATGTGATACTCTCCGCATAACATTAGAAAAGCACTTGGAAGAAAAAAAGTAAAGTCATGGAGAGCTACAAAAGAAGAACAAAGAAAGAATAAAAGGTACTTCCCTTACTTTTTTTCAGGGGAATTCTCATACCCCATCTCCAAATAAGTTTCTTTTGTTTTATAGGTTACTGTATATTTTTGTGGAGTTGTTTTGAAGTTTATTCAAATTGTATTGCTGTATTTCTCATTTTTTAGAGAGCTAGGTTTTTATTTTCCATTTTCATCTTCATCTTGTGTAGGTTATTGTGGCTGAACTTAAGACTGACATATAGTTTACGATGATGCGGTGCTTAAGAAAGCTGAAGCGATGGGAGAGTTGGGGCTTTAGAGATACACACCAATGAAGATAGTTTTATTTTCTTACTAGGTAACTTGACCGCGTTTCGCGCGATTATAGAAAATCTATTAAATTAATTATGAAATGATCTTTACTATACATGAACATTAAAAGTATTTTTTTTAAGAACTAAAAAATATTGAAAACATTTCAATCTTAATTAAATAAAAGGATTTAACATCTCACTGATGACATGAAATTAGGATTAGATGGTGAAAATATAGGGTGATTAAAGCATTTACTATGCGTTGCAAAATATTTTTACATCAAGAATTTTATCACAATTTCAACTGAAAAAATTATCCCCTACCACTTTTTCGAGCATTAGAAGATACTAATAACGGTTTAAATCTGATCTCTTAACACTTTCTCAAGCATTAGAAGATACTAATAACGGTTTAAGAAAATAAAAACTGAAAACACTAAGTTAGTTTGGGCCATAGATTTTGGATTCAATTTTGACGGTTTATATTTAAATATCTGTTTAATCATGAAATTTGACCAGATTCTGAAAATTTATCTTCAAACCTGTTTGTGGGGGATATTTCACTTTCACTCACAAAATTTTAAACTTTTTCCAAGTAAAATGCATATCCAAACATAACTTTAAGTTCCAAAAATTACAACTTCAAAATCTATAGCCAAATAAAAGCTACTTATTGAGAGAGGAGAATTTTTTTTCCTTATTAATTCAGTAACACGGGAAAATATTTTGCGACTTCTAAACTACACAAGTGACGTGAGAGAAAAAGAAAGAAAAATAAAGCAAATTCCAAAGACATACCAGAATGAGAAGAAAACAAAAAGATTACATTTATTTAAAAGCAAGTGATGAATTTTTTATCATCCTTTTCAAATCTTTCCACTCTTAAAATGCCCAAAGCCAAATAAGTATTCATCAATTAATAATTATTTTACAAGAGAATTGAACTGCTAAAGGATTAACGGTTAAATAATTAATAAAATACAAAAAGAGGTAAAATATAGAATGATAAAAAGAAACAAAATTAATGAGATGGAGATAAGCTGGTGAAGAAAGTGCTTATAATGTCAAGCTCAAAGAACATAAATTGATCTTTCTATTCACCTACGTTGATCATCCTTGGGGTAAATCTAGTTCAAAGACCATTGAGAGTTAGTGGCATATAATGTATGGGGTAAATTTTGCTTTTGAACATCTTTAATCCTAGAAGATTCATCATATCCATAAGGTAGTAGTAAGGTCTGAATATATATTATCCTCTCAACATCTTATTTGCGAGATTACACTGAATATGTTATTGTAATTATTGCTATCCATCGTGTCCACAAAATCGCATGATACAAAACATATGACCACAGATTAAAAAAAAAACGATAAAAACCTACCTCTCCTTTTTCCTTTTAGCAAGACAATGCAAAAGTATATTACACAAGTCATTGTTAATTACTTTTAAGGAAGTATGGACAGAAGGAAAAAAAAAACATAGACATTGCCCATCATTCATCAAGCAGTCGGCCAAATGATTTGAATGCCCTTCCTGCTATGCTCCTCTTCTTCTGTACCTCGTAAAAATTTTCCATCTTGTTTATCTTGCCTTATCTTTGGTATTCCTTCTACTCCTTGCTAGTGTATGGTTTGTTTTATATAATGTATATAAATTGTAACTGCAGATGTAGATTTGAAGAGGCAAAATAAAATTAAATAGCTGTAACGCTTATTATTTCGGTTACTACTTAAGCCTTATATTATTATTGGTACGTGTGATAGTTAGAGAGCATAATCAATTTATAATTGATGTAGAGTTTTCAATCTTCACAATGTAATGACCAATTAATACACAAAAATGAAAGAAAATAAAAATAAAAAATATTTTAAAGTAGAAATGAAGAGAAGAAATGCCAAAAAAAGGAGAAAAAAGATAAATGCAATTGGAGGTGACACATCACCTTGTCTATAACTCTCCTTTATAGATATATATAGATTTGAATCAACTGTTAATATCACCTTATTCACTTTTGAATCAACTGTTAATGACAATATTTTATTTCAATTAAAATTTCATCTTACAAGATAATTTGTCTGTGTTTATTTTCTTTCTATTCGTCGATATTAGTAGCATCTATTTACTTCTATTGCCCCATAACCCCTGCGCAATTGATATTTATAGAAATACTGATGATTAGTTTATTCCCTACCCCCAATATTGTAATTAGTAACATTTTTTAGTGACGCAGGAATGTGAAAAGAATTATTTTGGAAGGAGTGAATTTGAAAAAGAATAGACACACAAGGTATTGTGGAGCTTGTGCCTGACTTTGTTGTATGTGAAGAAAGGAAGCCATTGTCACCAGAGGCCGCTCAGATACTAAGCTTGCTTGGAATCAAGATGGCTACTTTCCAGCTCAACTTAGAGTGCTTTTTACTTAGTCTCAGGAATACTACTTAGTCATCAGTTTTGACAATATTAACTTTGGCATTTAAACCTCAGAATGTGTGCAATGTATTTGAATTATTTGATTGTTCAATGTCACAGATTTTATGTAAAATCTTTTACAATAATATATTGTGACAATTTCATATTTTGTTCTCCAACATTCTTTGATGGTTTACCTTATGTAAAATATGTATTTGCGATTCCAAAGATAAACACACACATGAGGAAGATGAATAAGAAGAAGCTGGAGAAGAAATTTCTCGAAGAGAGGACTATCAAAATTTGTTTTAGAAATAAGTTTTAGTTTTTGCTTTAAGCCTTGGAGCCTAATTGAATTGATTTATTTTAAGTGTTTTAAAGCTAAAATAGCTCTTAAACACTTTTGTGGTGTTTGGGTAAATTAAAAAGTATTTTTAAGCATTATTTTTTAAGCCAAAAAGAAAAAATTAAGTCAAAAGTCATAAATTAGAATTTCTAACTTATAGCTTTTGACTTATAAACCAGAAGCTATAAACCCATCCAAATATGCTCTTAGTTATGAAGTTTAAGACTGTCTTTTATATATCTCATGAGTCATGTCTTTGAGTTTTTTTTACCCATAACGTTAGGGTATAGAACTCATTCATTGAAATAAAAAAAGTTACAATGAAAGGAAAAGAGCTTATGAGAAAATTCAGCTATGGAATATATAACGAAAGAGTAATTGGAATGCAAAGAAGGAGTAAGGTATGTAATTCATTAAGCCCGAAAGGGTAATGAATATTGGCTTTAACTACATAAAGCATAAATTTCTATTCAGGGTAGTTTAGTTGTCAAAATATTTTAACTTTTTAAATATGCGTTTATTTATTTATTTATTTATTTATTCTTAACTCAACTCTCTATAAACCTAAGAGCAGCATCTTTTTTATTAATTGTATTATATTTCAAATATCAAGACACTTTTTTATCCTTGCAAATGAAATTGATGGTCCAATTACTGATTACCTTTGATCAATCAAAAGTAAAAATTTGCTTCCAGTAAAAATAGGCATGTTATTAATATGGAATATATTGTTATGGTGGCTAGAAATTTGGTCTTTAAGGTTATTACGGAAGAAATGAGTAAATCTTGCTCAAATAACAAAATAGATTCATCCTTTATTTTATTATATATTACTCCTAAACATGAATGGATTGTTTATAGAAGTCAAACTTATACCTCAAATAGAAATTCAAGATTGAACAAGGTTACATGAAAAAAATTACTTTTCCTTTGTCAAAAAATTATTTTATAAAAATATCATTTTATAAATTCATTAAGGATGTGTTTCGTAACTGCACGAAGCGCGGGTGATTTCACTAGTAATGTCATATAAGAAAGTTGATGTGAATGATTGGACACTTTTTAGAATCCGAAATGAACGTGATCTTTAAATATTACTCCCTTCGTTTCAATCTGTTTGACCTACTTTTCTTTTTAGTACATTTAAAAAAAAAATGCACCTTTCCTTTTTTAGCAACTCTTCAATTTTAATTTTTCACATGGCGGCAAGATTAAGACCACAAGATTAAAGGGCATTTTGGTACATCTGATATATCTTTAATTTTTAACCACAAGATTCAAAAGTCTTCTTTACTTTCTTAAACTCTGTCCCAAGTCAAAATAGGCCAAACAATTGCAACAGAGGGAGTAATAGTAGAATATTAAAATTGAGAATATTTTTAAGTTGTAAAATGAGATGATCACATATTTTAATATGATATTAGAATCAAGTAGGTAATTTTTAAAAAATCAATCTCACTGTCACTCACTCTCAAACATAATTTTTACGTATTTGATTCATGAAAAAATAATCAGATCTACACATGATTGAAGCGTGTTAAAAATATAATTAAAAAAATAAATAAGTGTTCAAACAGACAAAAAAATTGAAATTAAATCTAATCACCAATTATTATCAAAAAGAATTTACACACACATCAATAAAGAGAGGGAGAACTTACATTATAAATTTGATAAGTTAGTAATTACAAATAAAGAACGATAACCTCAAGTTCCAGGTCTGAAAATAGGATCACCTTTAATAAAAGTGTATCAATTTAATCGGAACATAATAAAAATTTTAGACTCTGGGTGGAAAGAAGAGTAGCCTTATAGAGAGAGAGAGAGTGTCTTCAAATACATTATTAATGACACGACTTTGCATTTCTCCTACCACCTAGTTTTATTTCTTTTCCTTCGAAATTAATCCAATGGTGGCAAACAAACTTGAGTGGACTCTTTCTTTTAGCATTCTTTTTTGTTCTTAAAAAAAAAAAACGTAATGCACGCGCATATATCATTCCACTTAATTTTGATCTGGTCATCAAATGAATGGTCGAAACTATAGTCCCGCTTAAATAGTTGCATTCTTATCTGATACACTCTATCTAATATTCATGCATTACATAAATATGTCTCGTTCAAATTAACCTTACTAGAAGAAATTCATTCCAAAAAGGTTCCACAAAAGATAAAAGAGTATATAATTTTCGAAAAAGAGTTATATTTGTTCTTATACTTTTAGAAAAATGTTATATCTATCCTTTGTCACATTTTCTTGATATATTTGTCTTTATCATTCAACTTTGGATAAAATGAGCTTTTGGGCTGTTAAGTCTCATGTCCCATTACTCTTATCTACGTGAAACCTATACGGATATATCATATATGTTTTTTCCCACTTAAAGTTTACTCTTAATTTGATTCTTCTACCCACCCAATATTATACCCGACCGATCTAATTAATTAAACTCAACTCCTAATACCATGTTTCCATCATCACTTCCCCAGGAGAAAAAATTTGATATCGACAAAGAGCGAGCTAGGGTTTAGCGCACCATCCATGTCTTGATCGAGAGAGAAGCTTCGCACAAAGGTAAGATTTTTAATTGAAAATTCAAGTTTCATTGCCAAACATTACTCTAATTGAATTCAAGTGAAGCGTTTCCTTCATTCACGACATTGCCAAATATTGCTTTAATTGAAAATTCAAGTTTCCTTGCCATCTAGGGAAGCAGTAGACATGCCTCAAGAATCAGATTAATATGTAAATTTAATCTTTGTTCTATGTTCACTGTTTTAAAATCAGTGTTTGATTTGATCAAGATGAAATAGCAGAGTTGCATCTTCCCTGCTAAGATTTTGTCATGTCCCGCCCTGCCTTATTTAACTTTTTGCCCTATTTAGATTTAGCCCTGCCCTTTCCCATTTAGACCCGCCTTGCCTCACCCTATTTAGCCCATTTACATGTTCTTTATTTGTTTTAAATCAAAATTAAATACTTCTTTCAATTTAATCCTTTTTAACATCTTATTAGTGTTTTATAACTGGTCATAGATATGATTCTCCTATTAGCATTTTTAGTTTATTCGTCTCTTTAAGTTTCTTTAGCAAACCAGTGAGTGTACAATCATTAGATATATATATATAGGTCATCTGAAAAAACATTTAATCTGAATAGCAAATAGTGGAAAGATAACAAACACTTAAAGAAGTAATACTTAATATGAGATAATTTGGTATCATGCTCACCCTACACACTTATTTTGCAAAATACCCACTCAATTTTTTTTTTCATTTAATTTTTAGGATTAGATCAAGAAAAGGTAAAAAAGGGCGGGGTAAGAGGTTTTGATGTAGTTTTGATTGGCGAGACTCGTGAAGGAGTTTATGCTGAGTTGGAGGTTTGAAGACACACCCTGGAGTCTAAGAGTTTAGGTTGAGTAGGACCAAGACTGAGTATTTAGAGTGCAAGTTCAGTGAGGTGACACCTAAGATGGACGTGGTAGTGAGGCTTGATACACATATCATCCAGAAGAGAAGTAGCTTCAAGTATCTTGGGTCTATTATCTAGGAAAATGGTGAGATCGACGAGGACCTTACCCACCGTACTGTTGTAGGATGGATGAAATGGAGGCTCATTTCTGGAGTCTTTTGTGATAAGAAGATTCCTCCTAAACTGAAAGGTAAGTTCTACAAAGTGACGGTTAGATCAACTATGTTGTATGGGGTGGAGTGTTGATCAGTCAAAAACTCTCACATTCAAAAGATGAAGATGACAGAAATGAGGAAGTTGCACTGGATGTGTGAGTTCACTGGGAGAGACAGGATTAGAAATGACGATATCCGAGACAAAGTGGGAGTGTCTTCGGTGGAGGACAAGATATGAGAAACGAGAGTGAGATAGTTAGGGCATGTGATGATGTGATGCGAAGAGGCCCCAATGCGAAGGTGTGAGAGGTTCGCTATGGATGGATTTAGGAGGGGTAGAGGTAGACCAAAATATTGGAGAGAGGTGATTAGCCAGGATATGGTGCAGTTACAACTTATCGAGAAAATGACCTTAGATAGGAAGGTGTGAATTACACAAATTAGGGTAGAAGAGTAGTAGGTAGAGTTGCATCTTACTAGTAGGTAGGAGCGTAGTGTCTGGTTGCCCTTATTAGTAGTTGTAGGACTACTCTTGTAGTTCTTGTTCTTCGATGTCTGATACTAGCTAGTGTTTTGTGTCATTTGATTATAGTATTTTTTTTTGTTGTAGTATAGTTCTGTGTTTATCTGTTATTTTTATTTATTGTCTATATATCTCCTGTACTTTTATTTCATCTTTTTTGGTCATTTTTCATCTTGAGTCGGGAGTCTATCAAAAACAGTCTCTTTACTTCACCTCTGAGGTAAAGGTACGGTCTGCATATATTCTTCCCTCTCCAGATCCCACTTTGTGAAAATACACTGGGCATGTTATTGTTGTTGTTGTTGTTGTTGTTTTTAAGTCCCTTACAAGTTTTCCACAATATACACAAGTCTCTTTCTCTCTCTTCATTAATTTAACTCATTCATGCTCTTTTCTCTATCAAACTCTCAATCTTTCCAATCGATTTTTCTTCTTCCCCAAGCTCGAAGTTCTCCAGTCATCATCCTCAAATATTTTATCTTCTGATTTCAAATATTTTGAGCTCCATATTGAATCTTTTTTTCAAACAATTTTTTTTGGCCTTGATAAGACCATATGAAGGTAGCATTTATGGTGATTTTATAGCTCAAATTTCTGAAAATGGTATTCAAATTTTACATATTTGAGCCTAATTGATTAAGGGTCTATTTGGAAAGCCACCTGATAATTACAACGTCATGTTTAGTTGCCACAATGTAATTACAGTGTAATTATAGTGTACTGTATGGTTGCACAAGTGTAATCATATGGTTATATTAAAATTTTAAAATAAAATCTAATTTTCAAAACTAAAAATTTATACTAAACAAATAAGATCCTTTACAAATGATATTAAATTAAATATTCAAGATATATATATATATATATATATATGGAGAGAGAGAGAGAGAGAGAGAGAGTCTTTTGAAATATATTTGTGATGACCCTTCCGGTTATCTTTGCGTTTTCGCATTTATTGCACTGTTAGAGCCTTCCTATAGTGGCCCCAAGTCATTTATGGCTTACTGAGACCAGTAGTTTGGTGCGCTGGTCGTTCGTTTGGTCATTTTAGCCGTTCGCCTATTTTAGAGTTTTAAACTTAGAATATCATTGACTTTAGTCAATATTCTTAGCTAACGTGCTCGAAATTGAATTCTGACAGTTTCGTTAGCTCCGGAGCGATGAGTTTGGTCTAGTTAGACCTTTAGTTGAGGCATGAGGACGGCCAGTGTGGGGTTTGTGTTGTTTTCTCAGTTTTCAGGCCATTTGAAGCTGGAAGTGTAACTTCGGGTGACTTTCGATGATCAGAGTGTCGGATTCAAAATCTGATGATTCTGTCAGCTCCAGCATGTTGAGTTTGGGCTACATAGATGGTTGGTTCGGATTTTGGGAGAGTCGGACTCATTTCGAGCCTTTGAGTTCCTTTTCGTTAGTGTTGACTTGGGTCAACATTTCCCCAAAATGACCTCGTATGGAAATTTCATTGATTCCGTTGAGTCCAAAATGCCATTTCCACTCTATTAGTATTATTAGTTTTTGAATATCGGTTTCCGATTATGCCTAGAATACCCCGTCGAGTTTTTTAAAAATTGCAGAAAATCAGCTGCAGCCAGCAGCTATAAATAGCTGGAAATTCATTTTTTTCGGCTACTTCTCCTCACTTTTCTCACTCTAAGCTCATTTATCTCTCTACCAAAATTGCTCTTGATCATTTCTAATTCTTGGGGAATCAATTGCTTGTGGATTTTCCGTGTTTTTCTGATTCTTGGTAAGTCATCTTCCCCACTTGTCCTTTTAGCTTCCCTCGAATTTTCTTAATTTCCTCCATTGTTGCTCCTACCAAGGCTTAAAAATTTTTATATAGTGGTTGCCCTAGCTCGTGCATGCTCCGTGGAAGTAAAGGATTGTCCATCTCGGCTTGAAATTCCATCTTTGTGGTAAGTAATTCTTGCCCAATTTCCATTTTTATTTTCGAAATTTCCATTCTTTAGTCCCCAACTTGCGCGGGCTGTTTTGGTGCCCTTCCCTTTTTCCAATTGTGCTCAAATTTGGAGCACGCCTTCTTGGAATCATTGGGGTCATCGTGATTCTTTTTATTTTTGGTTTCGAGTTGCCGACCCCATGGGCCCGCTTTTGACCTGGATATCGATCCGGGTACAATTGTAACAATATGGGTATGGTTAGACTCATCTTAACATTTTATTCATGAATTTGATAGTTTGATTCTCGTTTGGAGCTTCTCGGAGTAGCTCAGCCTTGGATATCATCGTTCCCGCAGCTTGTCGTCGGACGACAGGTAGGTTACGCCTTAACTCCCTAGACTTCGCATATATCGGGTAAAATTGTACTAGTTGGCATCCTTGGGTTGGGTTATTAGGTTGGTACCACAAACCTTGACCTCTTTTCTATGATTCGTCCTATTTCTTTCCTCCGTTGTGTATAATATTCCTTTTAGTTGATATATTTATTACCCTTGTGACCCGTGAGGTCTTGTTGACTCTGGAACATAGAAGGTGGGATTATTGGAAATGTCCGCGAGTCCCGGACATAGAAATATCCTTCTAGGCTGGTTATGCTTGCTGAGTAGCTTCGGAGCCTATGCAGGGCCGTTAGGTTGATTGTGAGCTGCCGGGCAGCTATTTGGGTTGATCATATCATTTCCATGCATATAAAGAGGTTTTTCCACATTTTATTATGGTTTTTGGCTTCGGGCCTATGGAAACTGATTTTCTAAACCTTGCATGGCCCCGGGGGCCCATTTTCGATGAAATTGGATTTGGAAATGATTTGACTTGATACGTGGATCTTCTTGGGGTAAAAAAAGGTTAAAGATATGGTTTTATCATGATTTACTACTATTCCTAGACTCGACCGGGTCGGAGTGCTAGCTGAGTTTTCTTACTGATTTGAAATGATATCAGGCTCGGTCGAGTCGAGCATCTGAGATGTTTTTACTACTGTTTTAGACCTGGTTGTGCTCGGGCACCCTTGGAAGGGTTTTTGAGACATCTTTTTCACTGTTTTAGTCCTAGATAGGGTCTAGGCATGCATATTTGAGACTTAGCCACTGGCTTGAACCCAGACTCGATTTCGGAGGACACGTTTTGATTGTGTGTTTTAGTATGGGGTCCGGGACCTCCATGGACCTTGCCGCTCTGGGCCTGAGGCTTTGGGCTGCGTGTGCCAGGGGGAAGAGTATACGGTGGAGTAGAGGTATATGGGTTGTGTCCTTCCATAGAACCTGCCTGCTGGGCTCGATTGGCACTAGAGGAGGTATATAAAAAGGTTTTATTTCACCCTGAGGTTTTCATGCATCATATCATTCATTATTTAAGATACCACCCTTGTTTGCTGTGTGTTGATTGTACGCTCCGGTAGTATGGGATGCTGAAGGGTTTGTTTTCGCTTGATTGCGTCCCTCAGTTGTATGGGTGGACGAGGGACTGTAGGTAGACTCTTGTCACTTTATTCCGATATCGTTCCTTGTTACGGTCGAGTATGAGTGTGATTACTAAGGTTGTGAGTTCCTGTATTGAGTTTTATGACTAGATTGGGTAATAACTCTTGTATGTCGAGCATGTCTACCTTTATTCTTCTCTCCCATTTCCTTATACTTGAGGTTATCGGTATACCTCTTATTGTTAGAACTTATTTACATATATACTATTTTGCAAGGATCCCAGGTGCGTCATCCTTACTTTCACTTGTGCCTGTTGTGTGTATATATTCTATTTGCTAGCCTTGTATGTTGTCTTCTATTGTCTTCCCTCTGGGCTAGATCCTGTGTATATTTTCGTTGATTTCTGTGACTGATTTTTTCTACCCTATCTCCTATTGCTCTTTTACTTTATATGTGCCAGTTGGCCTATGATACCTACTGGGTAGCTTATGCTTCGCATTTGGTGCTCACCCTACCCTCTACATATTCTGGTGCAGTCCTAGTGTGGGCCATCGCTGATAAAGCGCCAGAGACTCATGTGGGGTGCCGTTTTTGGACCATCCATGGTGAGGGTGTGCTCTTGGCGTTCAGAGCTTGACTTAGTTTATCTTTTGTATATTTTGTACTCTGTCATTACTCGGAGACAATTTGTGTATATGTATATTTCTTTTGGACCCTTGTAGTCTTTATGTAGTTCGAGTTGTTATATGATATGACACCAGGTTTTGGGGTTGGTTTAGTTTCCATTTTTCATATATGTTATCCTTGTTATCTAATTTCTTTATCTTGTTCCCTTGCTTCCACTATTTTATCTGCTCTTCCGTTTAAACTGTTAGAAGGTAGCCCATTACTAACCATTCTGGGCTACGAGGATTGGTTCACCTACTAGGGGGTTGTAGGTTCCATCATGACCGAGAAATCGAGTCCTGATAGCTTGGTATCAGAGCCCTAGGTTCACCAGTGTCATCGGTATAGGAGCCAATGTCTAGTAGAATCTTGCGAGTTTGGGCGGAGACGTTAATACTCAATCTTTGGGAGGCTATAGTGACATCTTAGGAAAATGGACTGTTCTTGTTCCTCTTTCGTGCGTAGTATCCTTGAAAGTTTCTAGAAATCTCACTTATTCTGGTTCACTCTTCTGTAGATGGTTCGTACGAGATCTTCAGCTTCTGGAGGATGAGAGCCTCCTGCCCCTGCACCTCTGACTCCATCTAGGGACCGGGGTGGTCGCCGGGATAGAGGTAGGGGACGAGGGAACCCCAGAGCAGTGGCACCTTCTAGAGCTTTTAGAGTGGATATAGAGCCTGAGTATGACTACAAGCCAGAGTTAGCTCCAGAGCAGCGACATGTGGGCCTGCGGATAGCCCAGGCACCACCAGCTCCAGTACCAGTTCCAACATCAATTTATGTGCCAGCTTCAGCCCCAGATCAGTCTTCACATATTCAGGGTTTGTTACTTCAGCTATTGGGTATGATTGGGGAACGTCCTTCTGAGATAGCCCAGACATCCGCTCAGGGGGAAGCCATGGGTGTTCAGAGTTCAGGAGCGCAATCTGCTACTACGGCTCCCCGCGCTGAGGTTGTTCCAGTTCTATCGGTTGCCCAGCCTCTTGCTCCTCGCCCTACTATGACAGAGATGGAACAGAAGGCCTTGGGTAGGTTTCTGAGATTGGCACCACCGAGATTCGCTGGTACATCGGGTCAGGACCCATATGACTTTATCACTATCTGCGAGGAGATGTTGCACTATTTGGGATTATTGGAGACTCACGGGGTTGGCTACACTTCATATCAGCTGTAAGGTCCAACAAAGTTATGGTGGAGGGCACAGGTTGCTTGCAGGCCTTCTACATCACCTCCCTTGACCTGGTCTGAGTTTTATGAGGCTTTTATGGCCAAGTTCTTGCTGCAGAGCAACCGAGAGCGTCAAAGGGAGGAGTTCACTAGACTTTCTCAGGATACCATGACCGTCTTAGGGTATGAGACCCGATTCCATTAGCTTGCTTCGTTTGGAGCCATGATTATGCCTACTGAGACCGATAAAGCCTATAGATTTGTTTGAGGGCTATAGAGAGAGATCAGAGAGCCTGCAGAGATACTGGTTGCTAGCGGTCAGTCATTCTAGGACATTGCAGACTATGCCCGCATAATTGAGGATTCACGTCGTCATGACACCGGGGCCAGAGATAAGAGGCCTCGATATCAGGGTGGTTATAGTGGTTCTAGGAATAGTGGTAGAGGTTCTGGCCAGTGGGGACGAGGTTATCAGTGGCAGCAGTATCAGGGTCAGTTTAGCTGACCGGTACAGGCGTCACTTCAGGCTTCTGGTTCTCAGTTTGAGCAGGGTCAGGGCAGTCAGCGAGGTCACAGTGGTCATCCATCGAGAGGTACAAATTCTGGGGCATCAGGCCGTGATGGCCATTCAGGTTATTTTGGTTCATCTCGACCGAGTAGGTCATCAAGGGCTTGCTATAATTGTGGTATGGTTTGTCACTTGTCTAGAGATTTCCCCCAGCAGGGTACAGTTCATCCAGCCGAGCCGCTGTGAGCAGTTCAGCCTCCAGCTAAAAGGGGTGGTGGTCAGACTAGGGGTGGTGCCCCTTGTGGCAGAGCTGGTGGGTGGGATGGCAGTCAGGCAGGTGGAGGTCATCGTCAGTTCTATGCGATCCCTGGGAGACCGGAGGTAGAGGCCTCAGATGCTGTGATCACAGGTACAATTTCTATATGTTGTCAGCCAGCTTATGCTTTGTTTGATCCTGGATCCACTTGTTTATATATATCTGCCTACTTTTTGCCTTGTTTAGGGTTGGCTAATGAGCCATTGTCTGTTCCTGTTTCTGTTTTGACCCCAGTAGAAGATTCTTTAGTAGTGGATCGGATTGTGAGATCTTGTGTGATATCTTTTGGTGATTTGGACACTTGGGCTGACTTGATGATACTTGATATGTTGGATTTTGATATGATACTGGGCATGGACTGGTTATCCCCTCACCGTGCAGTTTTGGGTTGCTATGCCAAGACCGTTACCATAGCCGTGCCCGGTGTATCCCCGGTTTTGTGGCAGGGTTCTGTTAGCCATGCACCATCTGGGATCATTTCTTATCTTCGAGCTAGCAAGATGTTATCCCGTGGGTGTTTAGCTTATCTAGCATATGTCTGAAATGCTAGTGCTGACCCTACGTCTCCTGAGTCTGTTCCTGTGGTTAGAGACTTCCTAGATGTGTTTTCTACCGACCTGCTAGGCCTTCCACCTGAGAGGGATATTGATTTTGCCATTGAGTTAGAGCCAGGCACCATGCCCATTTCTATTCCTCCCTACCGTATGGGTCTTGCTGAGTTGAGAGAGCTTAAGGAGCAGCTCCAGGATTTTTTAGCTAAGGGGTTTGTTAGACCGAGTGTGTCTCCTTGGGGTGCTCCTGTTCTCTTCACAAAGAAGAAGGATGGGTCGATGCGGATATGTATTGATTATCGGCAGCTGAATAAGGTGACTGTGAAGAATAGGTATCCGATGCCCAAGATTGATGACTTATTTGATCATCTTCAGGGTTCCGCCGTATTTTCTAAGATTGATTTGAGGTCCGGCTACCATCAGTTGAGGATTAGGGCAGAGTACATCCCTAAGACAGCATTCAGGACACGTTACGGCCACTATGAGTTATTGGTTATGTTTTTTGGGTTGATTAATGCCCCCGTAGCCTTCATGGACTTAATGCATAATGTGCTTAGCCCGTACCTGGATCTGTTCGTGAGAGTCTTCATTGATGACATTCTGGTATACTCTCGAAGTAGAGACGAGCATGAGCAACACTTGTGGATTGTACTTCAGACTTTGAGAGATCATTGGCTTTATGCTAAGTTCTCAAAGTGTGAGTTTTGGCTAGAGTCAGTGATTGGGGTTAATCCGGGTAAGATCTCTGCGGTTTGTGATTGGCCTAGACCTACTACTCTTACCGAGGTTCGCAGCTTTATTGGGTTAGCTGGGTATTACATACGATTCTTTGAGGGGTTTTCTTCCGTAGCAGCACCTTTGACTATGCTGACTAGGAAGGATGTTCCATTTCAGTGGTCTGATCTGTGCGAGAATAGCTTCTAGAGGCTTAAGACCTTATTGGCTTCAGCTCTAGTTTTGGCTTTGCCAGTTGAGGGTCAGAGTTTCTCCTTGTATTGTAATGCTTCAGGGGTCGGTCTTAGTTGTGTGTTGTGCAGCAAGGTCGAGTGATAGCATATGCGTCGAGACAGATACAGGTTCACGAGCGCAACTACCCCACTCATGACTTGGAGTTGGCAGCGGTAGTCTTCTCGCTCAAGATCTGAAGGCACT
The DNA here is from genome assembly GCA_003996215.1 of Jaltomata sinuosa. Classification (NCBI taxonomy): domain Eukaryota; kingdom Viridiplantae; phylum Streptophyta; class Magnoliopsida; order Solanales; family Solanaceae; genus Jaltomata; species Jaltomata sinuosa. The sequence goes on along the minus strand of QJPP01002802.1, from coordinate 20,504 downwards.
ATATTTATGGAGTTCATTAGGAGATATTCACCGACCATCGTAGTATTCATTACATTACGAGTCAGCGCGATCTGAACTCGAGGCATAGGAGATGGATTGAGTTGCTGAAGGACTACAATTTCACTATTTTATACCATCCGGGCAAGGAAAATGTGATAGCGGATGCCTTGAGTCAAAAGGCAGTGAGTATGGGCAGCCTAGCTTCACTTTCAGTTTTTGAGCAACCATTGGCCTTGGGCATCCAGTCCTTGGCTAACCATTTGGTTAGGCTTGACTTATCGGATCCCAGCAGAGTTCTTGCCAGTGTTGAGGTTCGCTCTACTCTAGCTGATCAGATTCAGATATGACAGTTTGAGGATCAGAGTTTGTGTGACCTTCATGATCAGGTGGTTCGAGGTGAGGACAGCCAGGCTACCTTGGGTTCTGATGGGATTCTGAGGTTTAAGGGTTGACTTTGTGTTCCGAGAGTTGGTGATTTGATACAGTTGATACTCCATGAGGCATATTATTCTAGATACTCCATTCATCCTGGCACAACAAAGATGTATAGAGATCTGAGGCAGCTTTACTGGTGGGGTGGTATGAAGCAGGACGTGGAAGTTCGTATCTCGGTGCTTAAACTATCAATAGGTGAAGTTCGAGCACATGAGATCGGGTGGTTTGATGCAACGACTTCTTATTCCTGAGTGGAAATGCGAAGGTATTACTATGGACTTTATTGTTAGTTTTCCTCGTACTACTTGGGGGTTTGAATCCATTTGGGTGATCATTGATAGGCTGACTAAGTCAGCACATTTCTTTCCAGTTCAGACTTCCTACGAGGCAGAGAGGTTAGCTTAGATCTACATTCGTGAGATTGTACGGTTGCATGGGGTCCCAGCTTCTATCATTTCAGATCGTGGCACTCAGTTCACATCTCAGTTCTGGAGAGCTATACAGAAGGATTTGGGTACGGAGGTTCAGCTTAGTACTGCTTTCCACCCTCAGACAGATGTCCAGTCCGAGAGGACTATTCATGTCCTGGAGGACATGCTTCAGGCTTGTGTTCTTGACTTTGGAGGTTCATGGGATCAGTTTATGCCATTGGCTGAGTTTGCGTATAATAATAGCTTTTATTCGAGCATTGGCACGTTACCTTTCGAGGCTTTGTATGGTAGGCATTGCAGATCACCCATTGGTTGGTTTGATGGGTTAGAGTCCAGACCGCAGGGTACATATTTACTTAGAGATTCCTTGGACCGAGTTTGTTTGATCCAGGACAGACTTAGAGCAGCCCAGAGTAGGCAGAAGAGCTACACTGATCGTAGACTTCGTGCCTTGGAGTTCAGTGTTGGTGATCTAGTTTTCCTCTGAGTATCGCTCGTGTAGGGCGTGATGAGATTTGGTTAGCGGGGCAAGCTTAGCCCCAGGTTTATTGGGCCGTTTGAGATTCTACAGAGGGTTGGTAGTGTTGCCTACATGTTAGCCTTGACTCCGATGTTTTCAGTTGTTTACCCAGTTTTCCATGTTTCAATGTTGCGCCGGTATGTGCCTGATGAGTCACATGTGTTGCATTGGGATTCAGTTCAGTTGGATGAGAGTTTATCATTTGTTGAGGAGCGGATAGCTATTCTGGCCAGAGATATATCAGGAGGTTGAGATCTAGAGAGATTACGGTTGTGAAAGTGCAGTGGAGGCATCATCCGATCGAGTAGGCTACCTGAAAGACTGAGAGTGAGTTGCGTGCTCAGTATCCGCAGTTGTTCGAGCCTTCAGGTACTCCCTTCTTCTTGACTTTCGAGGACGAAAGTCTTTTTAGTAGTGGATGTTGTGATGACCCTTTCGGTCATCTTCGCGTTTTCGTATTTATTGCACTAATAGAGCCTTTCTATAGCGGCCCCAAGTCGTTTATGGCTTGTTGGGACCAGTTGTTCGGTGTCCTGGTCGTTCATTTGTTCGTTTTAGCCGTTCGCCTGTTTTAGAGCTTTAAACTTAGAATATCATTGACTTTAGTTAACATTCTTCTCTAACGTGCTCGGAATTGAATTCTGACAGTTCCGTTAGCTCCGAAGCGATGAGTTTGGTCTAATTAGACCTTTAGTTGAGGCCTGAGGACGTCCGGTGTGGGGTTAGTGTTGTTTTCTCAGTTTTAAGGCCATTTGGAGTTAAAAGTGTAACTTCGGGTGACTTTCAATGATCAGAGTGTCGGATTCAAAATACGACGATTCTATCAGCTCCGGAATGTCGAATTTGGGCTAGGAAGATTGTTGGTTTGGGTTCCGGGAGAGTCGAACTCATTTTGAGCCTTTGAGTTCCTTTTTGTTAGTGTTGACTTGAGTCAACATTTCTCAGAAACGACCTTATATGGAAGTTTCGTCGATTCTGTTGAGTCCAGAACGTCATTTTCACTCTATTAGCATTAATTGTTTTCAAATATCGATTTTTGATTGTGGCCGAAATGCCCCGTCGAGTTTTTTAAAATTGCAAAAAAATGGAGAAAATCAGTTGCGGCCAGCAGCTATAAATAGCTGGAAATTCATTTTTTCCAACCACTTCTCCTCACTTTTCTCACTCTAAACTCATTTTTCTCTCTACCAAAATTGCTCTTGATCATTTCTAATCCTTGGGGAATCAATTGCTTGTGGATTTTCTGTGTATTTCTGATTCTTTGTAAGTCATCTTCCCCACTTGTCCTTTTAGCTTCCCTTGAATTTTCTTAATTTCCTCCACTGTTGCTCCTACCAAAGCTTGGAAATTCTTATGTAGTGGCTGCCCTAGCTTGTGCATGCTTTGTAGAAGTAAATGATTGTCCGTCTCTGCTTGAAATTCCATCTTTGTGGTAAGTAATTCTTGCCCAATTTCCATTTTTATTTTCAAAATTTCTATTTTTTAATCCCCAACTTGGGCGGGCTGTTTAATCCCCAACTTGGGCGGGCCTTCTTGGTATCATTGGGGTCATCGTGATTCTTTTTGTTTTTAGTTTCGAGTTGCGGACCCCGTGGCCCCGCTTTTGACCTGGATAGACCTGGCTACAATTATAGCAATATGGGTATCGTTAGACTCGTCTTAACATTTTATTCATGAATTTGATAGTTTGATTCTCATGTGGAGCTTCTCGGAGCAGCTCAGCCTCGGATATCGTTGTTCCCGCAGCTAGTCATCGGATGACAGGTAGGTTACGACTTAACTAACTAGACTTCGCATATATCGGGTAAAATTATACTAGTTGGCATCCTTGGGTTGGGTTATTAGGTTGGTACCATAGACCTTGACCGCTTTTCCATGATTTGTCCTATTTCTTTCCTCCGTTGTATGTAGTATTCCTATTAGTTGATATATTTATTACCCTTGTGACCCCGTGAGGTCTTGTTGACTCTGGAACATAGAAGGTGGGATTATTGGGAATGTCCGCGAGTCCCAGACATAGAAATATCCTTCTAGGCTAGTTATGCTTGCTGAGTAGCTTCGGAGCCTGTGCAGGGCCGTTAGATTGATTGTGAGCTGCCGGGCAGCTATTTGGGTTGATCATATCATTTCAATGCATATAAAGAGGTTTTTCCACATTTTATTATGGTTTTTTGCTTCGGGTCTACGGAAATTGATTTTCTAAACCTTGCATGACCCCGGGGGCCTATTTTCGATGAAATTGGATTTGGAAATGATTTGACTTGATATGTGAATCTTCTTGGGGTAAAAGAAGGTTAAAGATATGATTTTATCATGATTTACTACTATTGCTAGACTCGACCGGGTTAGAGTGCTAGCTGAGTTTCCTTACTGATTTGAAATGATATCAGGCTTGGCCGGGTCGAGCATCTGAGATTTTTTTACTACTGTTTTAGATCTGGTTGTGCCCGGGCACCCTTGGAAGGGTTTTTGAGACATCTTTTTCACTGTTTTAGTCCTAGACAGGTTCTAGGCATGCATATTTGAGACTTAGCCACTGGCTTGAACTCGAACTCGATTTTGGAGGACACATTTTGATTATGAGTTTTAGTATGGGGTTTGGGACCTCCATGGACCTTGCCACTCCGGGCCTGAGGCTTTGGGCTGCGTGTGCCAGGGGGAAGGGTATAAGGTGGAGTAGAAGTATACGGGTTGTGTCCTTCCATAGAACCTACTTGCTGGGCCCGATCGACACCAGATGAGATGCATACAGAGGTTCTATTTCACCCTTGAGGTTTTCATGCATCATATCATTCATTGTTTGAGATACCACCCTTGTTTGCTGTGTGTTGATTGTACGCTCCGGTAGTATGGGATGCTGGAGGGTTTGTTTTCACTTGATTGCGTTCCTCGGTTGTATGGTCGGCCGAGGGACTGTAGGTAGACTCTTGTCACTTTATTTCGATATCGCTCCCTATTACGGTCGAGTATGAGTGTGATTACTAAAGTTGTAAGTTCCTGGATTGAGTTTGTATGACTAGATTAGGTATTAACTCCTGTATGTCGAGCATGTTTACCTTTATTCTTCTCTCCCATTTCCTTATACTTGAGGTTACCGGTATACCATCCATTGTTAGAACTTATTTACATATATACTGTTTTGCGAGGATCCCAGGTGCGTCGTCCTTACTTTCACCTGTGCCTATTGTGTGTAAATATTCTATTTTCTAGCCTTGTATGTTGCCTTCTGTTGTCTTCCCTCTGGGCTAGATCCTGTGTACGTTTTCATTGAATTCTGTGACTGATTGTTTCTACCCTATCTTCTATTGTTCTTTTACTTTATATGTGCCTAGTCGGCCTATGATACCTACTGGGTACCTTATGCTTCGCATTTGGTGCTCAACCTACCCTCTGCATCTTCTGGTGCAGATCCTAGTGTGGGCCATCGTCGATAAAGCGCCAGAGACTCGTGCGGGGTGCCATTTTTGGACCATCCAGGCTGAGGGTGAGCTCTTAGCGTTCAGAGCTTGACTTAGTTTATCTTTTGTATATTTTGTACTCTGTCATTACTCGGAGACAACTTGTGTATATGTATATTTATTTTGGACCCTTGTACTCCTTATGTAGTTCGGGCTTCTATACGCTATGACACCAGGTTTTGGGGTTGGTTTAGTTTCCGCTTTTCATATATGTTATCCTTGTTATCTAATTTATTTATCTTTTTCCCTTGCTTCCGCTATTTTACCTGCTCTTCCATTTAAACTGTTAGAAGGTATCCCATTACTAACCATTCTGAGCTACGGGGATTGGTTCAGCTACTGGGGGATTGTAGGTGCCATCATGACCGAGAAATCAAGTCGTGACAATATTAATTAATAAACATATATTCTTAATTAATATAAAAAATAATTAATTTATATTTTTAAAATTAGTATATTTTAATTAAATTAATCATAAAAACTTAAAGTACATGATTTTTTAAAAATATCATGAAATGCATGTTTAACAAAAATATTAATATTATAAATATAATGTCATAAAATTATTAAAACATTTGACAAAAAGATAATCTATCAATTCTAACTAAAAAATGAATGACCTGCAATGTGAAATATCGAGTCAATACTAGTAAAATAAATAAACTGAAACTGAAAATATAACATAAGTTCAAAATTCAAAACAAAAAAGTTCACATAATACTCTTACGTCAAATTTCAATATAACGTATCTAAATATGATTCAAAAGAGAAGAAAAATCTAAGTATATAACCTTATTCAATAATGAATTCTACTTTAATTTAAAAATTATAATACTAACTAAATTATGCTAAATGAAAAAAATAAACATAAAATAAATATAAAATAGATAATACGAACTATTACATGGAATTACAAGAAGTAAAGGTTTGGAAATTAGAAGGAAATAAAATATAAATATGTAATGACCGAGTCCGTTGTTACGTCGATTCTTCATAAATTTGGGAAAAATGGTTAAAAAAATGTTCGGAATAAATAGGGTGACATCATGAAAAATTTCTAATTTCCGAAAAGGATCCGGGCTGACGTCACACCGCTATAGCAAAAATTATTCCGCTATAGCGGCACCGCTGTCGCGGTATGGCTGACCGCTATAGCGGGGTTACGGGAGACAGAACCTGTGACGGGATTTTATTAAAACGTTTCATCTCCTCAATTAGGAAACATACGAGGGTTCTTCCAAAAAACCCTCCCATGCTGCTCCAAGGCTGAGAAATCATGAGGAGAAGAGGACATGGCTAAAAAGATGCGGTACGGCAGATTCCAGGATCACGGTTCAGCCAAAAACGCAGTCACGGAGCCAGAAACTCAAGTTGCAGCTGCTTGGCATCCATGTAAGCTAGGTTTTCATGAGTAGTTAGACCTGTCTACTTTTGTACTTGTTATATGATAGAAACGGGGAATCCATATTTTAGGCCTTCGGGCACGGAGTCGGGCGGATTCGGGTTGGTTGTGCTATTTCTAGGATGTACAGAATGGTTGGTCTTGTGGTGATATTGTGTGATTTTCTTACTCATATTGTATGATTAGATGATAGGTCACGGGACTAGTATGTTGGAAAGGTTCGGGAACCGGGAAGATACTTGGGGGCTACGGGGAATGGGAATAAGGAGCTCCTAAGTGGGATTCCAGGAATGGGTATGGATAAGGCTTAGCAGCGGTCTTGCTAAGGTTATAAAGGGGAATTGCATAGCATGTTGTAAGTTTAACTAACAAGGGAAATCGCTAGTTACATGTTTCATAAAAATGGGCGAACCGGGTAATAGTCTTCGGACGGGAGTGGATGGTTCATAGTTGTACCAGGGAAGGGTAGGTGATGGCTTTCGTATTTCTGCGAATGTGTATGTTATTGTTCTTGTTGTCTAAGTAATTGTGTGCCATACATTTCTTAGGGGATTGTGTGGAATGTCTAGGTTCAGTTTACGGTCTATGTTTGAATGGGTTTTACTTGTTGGCTTTACAAGGGGTGTGCATTCATTATATTGACTGTTGTTGTGATATTCGGTTGGCTCGAGTACTATGCCTGGTATGGGTATAATACATGGTTGGCATGGGTACCACGCCTGGTACGGGTATAACATTCGGTTGGCACGGGTACCATGCCTAGTACAGGTTTACTTTATTGCATCTTGCACTGTTTCATGGTTTATTTTATTGCATTGGCTGATATTGGTTCTGTGTGTGGACCGGGTTGCTTGACTAATGTGATACTCTATATTGGTTCTATGAGTGGACCGGGTTGTTATTGAAATGTAGTATTGATCTTGGTTTAGGCCGGGATGTATTTTGACACTTAGGGGTTGTTAAGAAGAGATCACAGGATGGGTCCGGACTATAGAAAAAGGGGACGGTTAGGTGCCTATATTTATATATATTGTCACCTTGAGTGTGCCTAGATGATTGGGGATTATTGGTGATAGATGACTAAGGATTGGTCGCGATATAGACTGGGGTAGCTTTCTAATACTGAGAGTGGTTAAGGGGATCCTTGGAGGCCCCGAGTCCCATTCAGTAGGGGAATTAGGTGTAACTCTCGGGTTGTCCTTAAATGTAGCAAGGGTTGCTGGGTGGATCGTATGTGGGGGATAGACTGAGAGTCTAGGGTTGTGGTCCTAACTATTGCATCTTTATTAGAAGGTCTACTAGAGGTCCGCGGAGGGTTGAACCCTAGTGAGTAATGTTACAAGTATAAGGGGTTGAATTGGGCGGTTAGCCGGGCAAAGTAGGAATGTTAGTTGGAATAGGGGACTTAGGTAAGGGAAGGGTGATTCAGGTATGAGCGAAGGGTGAAGGTGACTCGCGAAGTCTAGGATGTTGTGACTTGGGGAGTCCAGGATTGAGGGTCACTTGGGAAGTCTGGAATTAAGTAAGGCTTAGGAAGTCAAAGGTTAGTGTGACTTGGAAGCCTTGAGAATGGGAGAGTTGGCAGCGGAAGGATGTTGGTGGATGGGAACTAAGTATTTAAAATCAGTCATGTATTTTCCTGCTTTCTTATACGATGGTAGGGATGGATTTAGGTTGACCGATGATGCCTACCAGTACGTGTGTTTGTACTGACTCTACTCTTGCTATACCTTTTTGGGTATAGTCTGGTTGCAGGTTGGTGATGTTTCATAAGTTCGCGGCGATGAGATCTCCAGCAACTTCTGTCCTCGTCTTCTATGGATCGATCATCTTGTAGTAGCTCTTGTACCTGTTTAGACTAGATCCTTGGGGAGGGTGTTCCTCTCAAAATGTTGTAAAAGATCTTCGTAATTTGTTATGTAATCTGTTTTGAACAGGATTGTAAAGAAAGGCCTTAGTTATGTATAAATGTGGCTTAATTAATGTTTTACTTTTAATTCTGCATGTTACCTGTTGGACAGGGGGTGAGGGTTCGTCGATCTAGGTGATTAGAGTAGGTGCACGGCCCGGTAGGTTGGGTTGTGACAAAATAACATAAAGTAAAATGTATATTTTTTTAAATTATTAGAATAATAAAAATAAAAAAGAATTTAAAATAATAGAAATAAAAAATAAATTAAAATGAAAAAATAAAAATAGAAATAAAAGAACGAAATTAGAAAGTAATCAGCTTGTAATTACACCATGTAATTACCAGCAATTCACAGCCCCCCCTTGTGAATTGGAGAGTGTAATTATCCCCCGTCAATTACACCCAATTATTACTTGCTGACTAAGTAATTACATGACCAACCAAACATGTCAAACTGTGTAATTACACCCAATTACACCAAATCTAATTACCAGGGTGACTTTCCAAACATGCCCTAAGGAATATTAGGAAGATTGTTAGCCTCAATCGATCACACAATTTTAAGACTCACACTGTCACGACCTAAATTGTCGCGAGCGACACCCATACTAAACCCCCGGTGGGAGAAACAATTAACCAACCAACACGTAACCCAAAATGGAACAGCTAAAACCAATTTCAATAATAAATTTAAGATTCACATCTTAAAAAGCAAAATTAGAAAACCTGCGGAAATAAACTCCTAGAATCTGAAAGTCGTGTATCAAAACTCTAATCATATATGAAAGACGGGGATGCAACCCCAAAATCTAAAAGGTCTAAGTCTGAACAAAGGACTAGAACTAGCAGAAGAATACATAGTAGCCTGAAAGATGCAGCTCATCCTTGAATTCAAAATTCATCTGAACTACAACTGAGGTTTCGCAGCCGCCGCCGAAATATGCCCTGTACTCAATAAAAGAAGAGCAAGTACAATATCAGTACACAAGAACAATAGTATACTGGTAGGATTATCGACTAGCTCCAAAATACAAAATATGAACATACAATCATAACTTAGTAAAACAGGACAACATGTTTAAATCAAGTCAAGTGAACATAAGCAAGACTCCGATGATCAACCTGACTTAACCACTATATAATACATGTCCAAAAATTCACAAATAATAGATCACATATGATTTCGTCACATCATTCAAGTAACCCGGATCACCCAAGGATCCCTACGACATCATCTATGGTGTTCAACATGCCATCTCAATTTACACAAGAAACCACCTTAGCACTCAAGCACATAACCCACTCATGGACCAAATGTTGTAATAACATCACAACAGATAAGCTCGGTTCACTCATGGAACCAACACACACAATACCAAAAAACCCTGCACTAGGCGTGGTATTCGAGCCAACCATAAAAGAATCTATATCAAGCGTGGTACCCGAGCCAACCGATGAATAAACTTGTACGATGCGTGGTACTCGAGCCAACCAAAGAATCACAGATATCAAAACAATCACAACCACAATGAATAACACACCACACTTGTACAACTAACAAGCATTTAAAACAGATTCATTGCATGAGATTGATATTAAGATATCATTTAGCATACATTACCTTTTCTTCCTGAACACATATTGTGCAAGTAATACTACTGAGGCAGTTCTTATGCACACATAAAGCAATTAGGTTACAAACAACCATCACCACCTCAATCCAAGCCTGAATGCTCCACTGGACCTGAGCTTTCCTGTTTCTTATAACTTTATCTTGATTGTAGTCTAAGAACAAGAATGTAAACACATAATCAATCAAAATGACCTATAATATCGCGAATTACAACTTAATCTCGAACCCCAAGGCTAATTTCATGATCATCCCACCCATTTTAGGGCCTTACCACTAATAATTCATTTAGAACTACCAATTCTATGGTTATACTAATGAATTATGGTAATGTAATCATGAACAAGCAACTTTAATTCATAATCCCAAGGATTTTATGCCTTATTATCCTTTTTACACCAGAAATTCTATCTTAGGTCAAGCTAAACCCTCCCCAAGACTTGTAATAACTATTATAATCCATAAGAATTGAAGTACTAGTTTACAAGGATAAAATATTTACTTTAACGTAGAATTTTGGTGAAAAATCGATGGAGTTCACCCAAAATTACCACAGCCCTCCCCAAAATGTTCTTGTGAAATAGTGAACGTTTTTGGGGAAGTTTCTGCATTTACAGCGATTAACCCCGCTCTAGCGGCCCAATCTCGCTATAACAGTACCGCCATAGCGAAAGCCTCCCGCTATAGCGAAATTGACCGACTCTGACTTTCGTTATAACAGGAATTTCTCTGCTATAGCAGCGTCACTGTAGAGGCCTATCACCCGCTATAACGGGTATGAAAAAATAGTAACTCAAAAATTCTCTCTGTTTTGCCCAGTTCATAACACACTCTCAAACCATGATGTCTCGGACCAACTCCTTTACGTCAAGTTCGATATTGGGAGTTCTACTCACCTGAATTCATTTTTGAAAAGTCCTACGAACTCTATAACGCCTAAGATAGTAGAAAAATAAGCTAAGACTTAATTATTTCACCCAATCCTTCCCCGAATTGTTCTAGACCACACCTTACACATATTTTGTTCAAGACAAGCCTAATCTGAAATTTTTAACTTTCAAACCCGAAAAATTTCTAACCCGATTTCTTGCATATATAGCTCACCCATAACAATAGAAAGGGTCGTTACACATGCAATGAACTTAGAGAAGAGAAATTGAGAGGTGTGTTGACACCCAATTTTTACCCTCCACATTACGAATTAACCTTGAGCCTTTTTTATTTTTAAACAATTTTCGAAAATAATTATTTTTTGAAAAAGGATAAAATATTTTTCAAATTAGCTTTATAATAGTCTTGAGTAAGAATTTATAATTTTCATATTTAATTATATGAAATTTATATAAGTTTACTTAAAGAACTATTTAAAAGTTTAATTTCCTAAGAAAATCCTTTTAAGAGATTAGACGGTTGATTTTCCTCCTGATTAATTCAAAATGAGAGATTAATTGAATAAATTTATTTCATAATTAAAGAAGTAATTACGTGTTAAACACAATAATTTTGAATTTTTTTAGTTTATTAAAGCTCAAGGTTAATCTTAATTAATTGATCTTTATTTCTATTCTAGCTTAATTCTTTAAACTATTTAAATCCTAGTCGAATTTCATCAATCTACTCTCAATATGGCTATTCTTTAAAGATTAAAATGCCACATTTTGCAAATGTGGCCATTATTTAAATGTCCCTTCATGAGACTATGTTTCAGCCTCTTTGGGCCAACAAACAATTCACAAATCAATCTCCAACTCACCTCAGCCCATTATCTAAACCCTAAGACCCGATCCAGCCCAAACCTTACCCTTAATCTCTTAATCTTTTAAAGTTATATTTATTTTGATTTTAAAATATTCTTATAAGTTTTTTCTTGGTTTTTACTTTTATAAGAACTAAGTAGCGACTCTTCTTTTAATTGAAAATGTTTTGAAACTTTAACTTGATTTTTGAAATGTGTTTCAAAAAATAAAGTCATTTTTTCACGTAAAACAGAAATGGCGACTTTGTGGGGACTGTTCAACTAGGTTCTAACCTTATTTTTTGCAACTAACTTATTTGATTAACTATTCGGATTGTAATAATTAGTAATTTTTATTGCTTTCCTTATTTTTTTACTTTCTCGCAAAATATAAATTATTCGTGGCATTTTTTGCCTCTCTTGGCAAAGCATTAGAATGCATTAGGGGTAAAAAAGCAATTACGCAAGTATTTGCGATCGTTCTTAACAAAACACACAATTTTCAAAACAGACGAGTGAAGTAGTTAACCGCGGTCGGTTAACGGTCACTTGTTGTTTTAGCCCTGGTTGTCCATTCAGGTTCCCGGTCAATGTTGAAAATTATTCTAGAAACCTAAGATAGAGAAAAAACAAATCCCGAAATAGACATTGACCTAAGATGTCTTAATATCCAAGGGATATTAAGTCCATTAGTAAGACCACCTTGTGTTTGAAAGGGCCCATGGCCTGAAAGAACAATCATCTCCTATGTGTTCAATTGAAGGATGTGATATCGAGTTGTATGAACCATTATCCCTTGGGATTGAGATACATTTAGATAGTCTTTTATTTTGAAGATTTTCATTCGAAAGGCGTTCAGAATTTGCAAGAAGTCCAAGAAGTTCGAGAATGAAGGACCAACCACGATGGCCTAGTTTAGATTGTACCCCTGTGCGGGACTGATTTTGATGAACATTCCTTTTCCCGCAATTTTGTACCCCCATTTTATTTAATCAATATGTATAAATATATTTGGGGCAATGGAACATTTACAAATGACATCCGCATCCTTCAATTCGTTAGGCCTACCTTTGGCATAAAAAGGTCATATATCCGTATAGGACGCGCCATGAACTATTATGTGATATAACTGTCTTACATGCTTATGTGCGTTGCTCGAATCAAAGGTGCATTGGTCCACTCCTATTTTGAATATTTTTAGAACCCGTAAGTGTTTTATGGGAAAAAATGACTCGTTTGTGAAAATTATTTTGAAAATCTAGTTAAAGTTTCAAAACGTTTTCAATTTTAAAGAAGAGTCGCCACTTAGTTTTATAAAAAGTAAAACCAAGAAAAACTTATAAAAAATCTTTTAAAGTCAAAACAGATATAACTTTAAAAAATTAAGAGATTGAGGGTAAGGGTTCAAATTAATATCCCGAGAAGGTTTTAAAGGCACTCGGGATATTCGCTAACTTGCGGTTATCTGGACTTGTTTGAAAATAACTTGTATTTACTAACTCTTTTAAAGATCCTGATTTAATTATTTTGAAAACATGAGAATCATTAACAGTAAGACAATCTCGGTCCAAGATAAGTAACCAAATTTTAAAGCTTGTTTGACTTAAAGAAAAATACTTTATTTTTTTTGAAAGATAGCTAAAGGAAACAAAACTTTTGAAAACACACTTAAACAAAATATTCAAGTAAAGAAACACGCTGGGATAAATATTTTCACGTGAAAATGTAAATAAAAGAACCAGAAAAGTTTCTTCTTCAGGGAAAAATCCAACTAGGCTAAATGTTAGTCCAAATTATACAAGATAATTCTAATTATTACAAAGTAAAGAGTTTAATAGAGTAAGAGAGATAATTAAGCCATTTGGCCTAATTAATTTAGGCTTTCAGCCCAAACTCAAGACCTGTCCCTAAAAATATAAGTTGTGGGATTTTGGCCCACCAGTGACAAGACTCAAGACTTTGAGTCCAATTCCTTCAAATTTTGGCCCTTTTGGGCCGTTACTCCTCATGCTGCTGCTATTTATATGGGTTTGGACCATTTTCTCTTTGCTTCCTTCGATACTGCTGGCATGTCCTTTTGGACTCAGAAAATGACTTGTGTTGGGCTGAGGCCCAACAAAATGCAAAGGTAGGATTCAGAGTCCAGATTTGGACTCATCATTTCATGCACAAAGAAGAGAGAAAAAGGATAGCTGATAATCAAGATGCTTAAAGATAAACAAAACAAATCAATTTATTATGTAAAATTGATATAGCCTTATTTGCTACTGATAAACATGAAAATATTTGGATTTGATGTATATGATCTATTCCTAACTCCTCAAATCATCACCTTTGCAGCTATCATAAAGTCTATAACGAAGGCAAACATGAAAGTATCAGTAGGAACATGAAATAGGAATCAAATCTTTACGAAGGTTAGATCTGAGCACTCATAACATGGTTCCCTTAGCCAGTTGAAATAAAGAACTTTTAGGAGCTTGTGTACCAAAGGGGACATTCAACAACAAACTAATCCTAACAACATTCTCGTGACGTCCCTAGACTCAAAGACTCATACAAACATCATGGTTTAAAAAAAACAATCTTTGAGTTCAATTAATGAGGAGAATAAGAGATGACTCTAACTTGAAAATGGCTAAACCAATCAAGTTTTGATCGAGATTTTGATAATTTAAAAGCAAGAAAGCTACTGGAAAGAGAAGAGAAGGTAAAGTTAATTAAAACACACTCCTAAGCTGAGATTTAAAATTCCACCAAGGCTTCTTGTGAGGGCTTGAAAAAGATCAAAACATATCACATAAAGGGAGAATGAAGAAGATGGCAATGTTATCATTTGAATATGCAACGGAGCTTTTACCTAAGTCCAAAGATGACTGACAGTGAGGAAGAAAATGTTTTGGCTGTAAGAGATAAAATTATCGCCGAACAGAATGAAATGATTGCAGAACTGGCAAGAAAGCTAGAAAAGATGCAAGAAGAGGTGCAGAAAGCCAAAGATATGGCAAGACTGGCTATTGCCGCTAACGCCCCAACTCTGGGAAGCGCCCAAAATCCTCTCCAAATCCCTCCGCTCAATTCCCCGTTAACCGAAGACCGACTAAGGGATATCCCTTCTGCCTCCGCACCTAGACCTTCCAACTAACCTCTCTCCAATAACCCTCCCCATATCAGATCCTCGTATCAAATTCATAATCCTCCTATCCAGCACACAAACCAAAGCAATAACCCAAATGCCTGCCTTTCACGAAACCTCCCCCTAAACTACAAAAATACACCACCAAATACCTACAACTCCCAGAATAACCATCCTAATATCACCAACCCACACAACTATACCCCCATATATCCAAATACCATTCCACATGTCCAGCCTCCGCCTGTCCAGAACATGCCACCTACCACTTTTCTCGCTATTCTAGAATCATACACCGCCCTCCCAGAAAGTTTCGAGTTAGACCACTATGAGGAAAAGGAGAAAGAGTTGAGGTCCATGCAGAAGAAGCGTGATCATGACATGGAAAAGATGAAAGAGGATATAGCCAGGATCAAGAAGTTTCAAGGCTCGTCCTATGAAAAAGGCTATGACTACGATGATCTCTGTATCCATCCAAAAATGGACCTACCAGACAGATTCAAAATTCCCAAGTTTGAGACCTTCAATGGTGTTGGGAATCCCGAGGCCCATTTGAGAAGCTATTGCAACCAAATGGTCGGTGCAAGTAAGAACGATGCCTTATTAATGAGAATGTTCAGTCGGAGTCTAAGCGGGGAAGCCCTATAGTGGTTCACCGCACAAGAACTGAAAAAATGGTCTAAATGGAGCGATCTGGCCTGAGACTTTGCTCAAAGGTTTGCATATAATGTGGAAGTTATCCCGGATCGATACTCTCTAGGTCGCATCAGTCAGAAATCAAATGAGGACTTCTGAGATTATGCCTATCAGTGGAGAAAGGAAGTGGCGAGGTTTCTGCCTTCTATGATCAAAGAGGAGATAAGCGCAGTGTTTATGCACTCTCAAGAGTCGGAGTTCTATGACAAAATTATATCAGCAGTTAAAGAAAAATCCGCTGACCTAGTTAAGATTGGTGAAAGTGTCGAACTGGGTCTTCGTAGCGGCAAGATTACCAAAGCCTCGGCATCCTCAGGATCGGCAGGGTTTCCCAAGAAAAAGAGGGAAAAGGTATCTTCAGTGACTTCCAGTCCTAGCAAGAAACCAAAGAAGCTCTTCGGAGCCAACTATAAAAAATCACTTGTTGCAACAACCCCTCCCCCAGCTCCACAAAATCCCCAACTAGTTTTCTATACCCAACCTATTTACCAAGCTCCACAACCAAACTTGCATCCCATATACAAAGATCCACAACCAAATATGCAACCCACTTAAAAAGCTCCTCCTCAAAACATCCAAGTGTATCAGAAGGGAACCAAAAAAATCACCAAATTCTACCTCCCGCCAATATCAATCTCCCTCGCCCTAACCTAGAAAAGAAAGTTCCTCGAACTTTTACCCAGCTGGCTAAAACCAAAACTCAGTTGTACCAAAGATTGAAGATGTCACGACCCAATTTCTCGGTCATGATGGCACCTACAACCCCCGATAGGTGAACCAATCCCCGTAGCCAGGAACAGTTAGTAATGGGCTACTATCTAGCAAATAGAGAAACAAGACAAATAAAATAGATAACAGGGATATAAATATATACATCTGCGGAAATCAAATCCAAACCCCAAGACCTGGTATCATAGTACAGAGCCAAACTACATACATGGAGTACAAATAACCCAAAACTATATATACAGATGTCTCTGAATGGTAATAGAGTACATGAAGCAAAAGATAAACTAAAGCTAAGCTCCGATCGCCAAGAGCTCACCCTCAGCCTGAAGTAGTCTCCACAGATCTCCAAGCACGAATCACAGCGATCTAACGGCGATGGCCCCCGCTAGGATCTGCACCCAAAGATGCAGGGGGTAGGGGTGAGCACTAAATGCGAAGCATAAGGTACCCAGTAGGTATCATAGGCCGACTGGGCACATATAAGATAAAAGCGCAGTAATAGACAGAATAGAAGCAAGTAGTCACAGAAGTCAACGAAAGGTACACAGGAACTAGCCCAGAGGGAAATCAACAGAACCACATGTGAGGCTAGCAAGCAGAATATACACACCAAAGGCACAGGTGAAAGTAAGAAACAACGCACCTGGGGTCCTTTGCAACAACAGTGTATACAAAATAAGTTTACGAAATGGACGGTATACCGGTAACCTCAAGTGTAAGAAGAAGAGAGGAAGAGTGACAATAGGCATGCTCAGATACATGAATCAAACTCAACTAATCACACCAATCTCATACTTATCCATAATAGAGAACAATTCTATAAGTAAAAAGCAAAAGTCTACCTACAGTCCCTCGGCCGCCCATACAACCGAGGAACACAAACAAGTGAAAACAAACCCTCCGGCATCCCATACTACCGGAGCGTACAATCAGCAAACAGCAAACAAGGGTGGAACCTCGAACCATGAATGATATGATGCATGAAGATCTCAAGTGCCATAGTATCTCTGTATGTACCTCCTCCGGCGCCGATCCGGCCCAGCAGGTAGGTTCCATGGAAGGACTCTGCCCGTATACCTCTACTCCACCGTATACCCCTCCTCCGGCACACGCAGCCCGTAGCCCCTGGCCCGGATAGCAAGGTCCATGGAGGTCCCAGACCCCATACCAAAACTCAGTATCAGAACATGTATCAAGATAGAGACCCAGTCTCGATATCAAGATAGAGACCCAGTCTCGATATGCATGCCCAGACCCTGTCCAGGACTAAAATAGTAGGAAAATATCTCAAAAACCCCTCCAAGGGTGCCCGGGAATCGCCGGGTCTAAACAGTAAAAGTCATCTCAGGTGCTCGGTCCAACCGAGGCAAAAATCATCTCAAGTAGTAAGAAAACTCAACTAGCACTCCGGCCCTGCCGAGTCTAGTGATAATCGTAAAACTGATGATTTTAAACCACAAGTGAAATCAAACCATTTCCAAATTATTTCCATCAAAAACGGGCCCCCCGGGCCATGCAAGGTTAGAAAACAGTGCCAGTAGGCCCGAAGCCAAAACCATAGTAAAACATGGATAAAACTCTCTTTATATGCATGGAAATGGTATGATCACACACAATAGCTGCCCAGCAGCTCACAATCAACCTATCGACCCTGCACAGGCCCACAGCTACTCAGCAAGCATAACCAGCCTAGAAGGATAATTCTATGCCCGGGACTCACGGACATTCCCAAAATCCCACCTTCTATGTTCCAGAGTCAACAAGGCCTCACAGGACCACAAGGGTAAATAAAATATGCCGGCAAATACTACAAACAACGGAGGAACAAAAGTAGGCGGTTATGAATAAAGCGGTCGAGGTCTGTGGTACCAACCTAATAAACCAACCCAAGGATGCCCATTAATACAATTTTATTTTATATATACGGAGTCTAGGGAAAATAAACCGTAACCTACCTGTCATCCGACGATAAGCTACTGGAACAACGATGTTCAAGCTCGAACCACTCCGAGAAAATCCAAAACTAAATCGGAATCGGAATCGGATTTGGGATGGAATAACTTGACAAGATAATTGACTTACTTTATCAAATATATTTTTCTCACAACAAAACCTCTCACGTGAATGAGTATTTAATACTGTGCATAATTATATGCAACAGTAATATACATATATGTATATCCACTTTTCAGCAAAGTCAAAGGCTTACTTAAATATCATCCCAACATGCAATTTGATCAATGCTGCCACTAACCTCAATAAGGAAATCCCACCACATGGTTGCTGCCCTACTTTACTTCCACGTGGAAGTGGAGGTGGCAACCAATCCGTTCCGCTAAGTATATAATCGGGTATTGCATAAATTCGTGGTAAAATAAATATAGTATTTTAAATATACCATAATTATTAGGAAATCATTTCCAATAAAACCTACTATATTATAATAATAATTTTCAACCTAATTAAATTTACTAACTCCGTTAAAATATTACGGAGTATAAAAACTTTATAAAATAAATACGTATACACTTATATCGTATCAAATATATTTTTCAAAGGGTATAATAATATAATTTTTACCAAATTAAACTTTTAAATAAATATTTCAAATACACGCACGATGCTAATAAAATTCTTAAGTTTAGGCTCGTAATTCGCCTACGCACGATTTCGATATTCAAAAATTCTCTCGGGATCCTCCCTTATATTTTATCACTGTTTCGGAACTGAAATGACATTTTAAAACGTAAAATTGAAGCTTAAATCGGGTTAAACCCGACCCGATTCGCGACCCGGTTCGCAACCCCGTTTTCTGCCAGACAGTCCGCGGTAAAACAGTCATAACTCTTTGCTCCGAGATTATTTGGACGTGCGGTTTTGTGCGTTGGAAACTAGACTCGTAGACCTTCAATTTGGTATTTCGGGGGACTTCTAACTCTTTATATACTGGGAGAAAAGCCCCGAGACATTTGACCCAAAGTTCAGGAAATTTGTTAAAGGTCTTACGATATCTTTTGTCGATTTGCTTGACTTCAAAACTCAAACGTGGAAATGACCGGAAGGGTCATTACATCATCCACTACTAAAAAGGGCTTTCGTCCTCGAAAGTCAAGGTCAAGGGAGTACCTGAAGTCTAAAATAGCTGCGGATACTGAACCCGCATATCTCTCTCGGTCTCCCAGGTAGCCTCCTCGACTGGACGGTGCCTCCACTGAACCTTAACAACCGGGATCCCTCGAGACCTCAATCTCCTGACATCTCTGGCCAAAATAGCTGCCGGCTCCTCAACAAAGGCTAAACCCTCATCCAACTGAACGAAACATGAAATACAGGATGTATAGCTGAAAACATCGGAGGTAAGGCTAGCTGATAGGCAACGCTACCGACCCTCTGAAGAATCTCAAATGGCCCAATGTACCTGGGGCTAAGCTTGCCCCGCCTACCAAATCTCATCACGCCCTTCATGGGCGATACACGGAGAAACACCAAGTCACCGACACTAAACTCCAAGGCACGAAGCCTACGATCAGCATAACTCTTCTGCCTGCTCTGAGCTGCCCGAAGTCTATCCTGAATCACTCGGACTCGGTCTAAGGAATCTCGAAGAAAATCTGTGCTCTGTGGCCCAGCACTGAAACCATCAAACCAACCTACAGGTGATCTGCAACGCCTGCCATACAAAGCCTCAAAAGGTGCCATGCCGATACTCGAATGGAAGCTGTTATTATAAGCAAACTCCGCCAAGGGAACAAACTGATCCCATGAACCTCCAAAGTCGAGAACACAGGCCCGAAGCATGTCCTCCAAAATCTGAATAGTCCTCTCGGACTGGCCATCTGTCTGAGGGTGGAAAGCGGTACTAAGATGAACCTCTGTACCCAAATCTCGCTGAATAGCCTTCCAGAACTGAGATGTAAACTGGGTGCCGCGGTCTGAAATGATAGAAGCTGGGACCCCGTGCAACCGAACAATCTCACGAAGGTAGATCTGAGCTAACCTCTCTGCTCCATAGGAAGTCTGAACTGGCAAGAAATGTGCTGACTTAGTCAGCCTATCAACAATCACCCATATGGAATCAAACCTCTGAGAAGTACAAGGTAAACCAACAACGAAGTCCATAGTAATCCCTTCCCACTTCCATTCAGGAATAGGAAGTCGCTGCATCAAACCACCAGGTCTCATGTGCTCGAACTTAACCTGCTGACAGTTCAAGCACCGAGATACAAAATCCGCTATATCCCGCTTCATACCACTCCACCAGTAAAGCTGCCTCAAGTCTCTATACATCTTTGCTGTGGCAGGGTGAATGGAGTATCTAGTACAATGTGCCTCACGAAGTATCATACTGGGTCAAATCACTAACCCTCGGAACACAAAGGGCGGACTATTCATACCTTCAGAACCCCATCTGATCTAGAGT